>CAUYPK010035291.1:0-39437 GCA_963574355.1 Loris lydekkerianus | reverse complement strand
AAAACCCGAACTCAGCTTATACTCGGGTCATACAGGTTATTTGATTCGGTGATTGTGATTTAGCTTGATTACCTGTTAAGCTACGGTTTTCTGCACTTTACTGAAAGTTTTAAAGTTGTTGCTAGTTTACAGTTTTTCTTTAGCAGTAAATATTGAAAAGCACTTAACCTACTGATTCCTCAATTATTGTAATTGTTTTGGGTATATATTTATATTTTTGAAATTTACCAGTGGCTGCTGCATTTCCCACCTCAGCTTATACTCGAGTCACTAAGTTTTCCCAGTTTTAGGGTAAAATTAAGGGGGTCGGCTTATACACGGGTCGGCTTATACACGAGTATATGCGGTATATTCATATTTTATTTATTTACTTATTTGCAGTTTTTGGCCGGGGTCAGGCTTGAACCCATCACCCCCAGTCTATGGGGCTGGTGCCCTACTCCTTGAGCCACAGGCACTGCCCAATATTTTGTTAGTTTTTAAAATAACTTATATTAGTATATATGAGATATTTTAGGTATTAAAAATACATGATTATAACAGAAAATGTGTGTGTAAGGGACAGATTTAGACTTAGGATCTTAACTTGAAATCGTGTAAGTGTGCATGTAACATCAGAACAAGTAAAGCAACAATTTGTTCCCCAGCCTTAGCATACAACATAATAACCTGCGCAGCATTGCTGAAGCATAGCTGCTCGGCCCAGTGGCCAGTTTCTGATTCAGTAAATCTAGGAAGGAGCCTCAGAATCTAACATTCCCAGGTGGTACTGGATGCTGCTGATCCAGGGACCACACATTGAGAACCATAGATTTAAAGACTCTTGAGATTCACCTCATTCATAAGCTAAATTTATTAAACTTACAAAAATTATTTAAGAACTTGAGAAAATTTGTTAAATCAGACAGCTCCTTCAAAAGGAAATGGATGATATTAAATGTATAAATGCAACTTAAAATATTTAAAGAAGGTTAATGATTTAAGTTTGTAAATGATACCAAACATTAACAGAGGAGCCTATAAAAATTTACTGGCATTCTACATAGAATAAAAGATTTATAAATTTAAGGAAAAACAGATTTTAAGTGAATAGCTTTATTGAACTCAATATTAGTATTTAAAACCAATGTCATTTCTGATTAATTTTCCCAGTGCACAAAATTCACTTCAAAAATCTAACATTGATGGTAGCCACTCCATTTCCCAGGGTTGGGAACCAATGGCATAAAGGACTGAGTAAACTGTCACCTTTCCCCTAAACTATCTGAGGCCTCTTCAAATGCCTTACTCCTCTGCTCATAGACTCCAGGCTTGCTTTGAAGACAGGGGACCAACACAGAGACCACATCTTGATCTTCTAGCAGTCTATCTGCTATAGGAATAAATCTCCTACAAGTGCTCTGGGAACTTTTCTCCCAGCTTCCCTCCTAACTGTCATTGTCTTCATGCACAGTCAGAAGACACCACAGTAAGAAGAATGGCATGTCAAGATCAATCCTCCTCTAGAGACACTCCTTGAAATAATGTTGAATAGCTGCGCATTTGGAAACCTTTACTTCTGAGACCAATTATCTCCCCGCTACAATGTATTCAGCCTTCACCAGCTTGGCTTCTGGACCCAGCCATTTTCTATAAGGCCAGATGTATTTTTGAATCACAGATGTGATCATTTAAATTAACTAAATTTTCTATGTTTTTAAGAAGGTAAATTTATTACGCTTCAGGGAATACGCTTCTTGGTTCATTTTCCATGTTAGATCTTTTGTCCCTCATTTCTCTTTCAGATCTAAATGCACTAATACATCATAAATAACACAATGGAAGCACCTCCAGCTACCCTCTCATTCAGGGAGGAAATAAAGTTAGTGAAGCTACCAGATTTCCATAGTCTCCCATGCTCCATTGAGAACCCAACTGTACTGAACTTCAGCTGTCAATCAATTGCTTGAGGTCAGCTCCTGCCCCAGGGTATTCTTCAAGTTTAGACATGTCTTATTTGGGTTACCAAAGCAAACCTTTATTTTATGGAAACCTTAATTTTTAGATCTAATCCTAAGTGAAAATTTAAGAAAACCATCACAGGGAAAAAAATCTATGCATCATTTCCTTAAACGTCAAAGCACAGTTAAGTGGTACGTGCAACTAGTCTTAGAAAAATGCTCCCTTTTAAAAATTATGTTATTACAGTGAACATAGCCTATCCAGGCTAAAAAAAAAAAAAAAAAGCAATGTGTTTTTCCTAAGGTTCTTGGCTATATCCCTATAACAAAAGACAGATCAACAAGAGAAAAGCATAGTGAATTTATTCAATACAGTGAGTTTTATGAGACTTGGACCCTTCAGCAATCAAGACCCAAAGGGCCCAGGGAAAACCATATATTTGTAAGCTTAGGTTTGTTAAAGAATAGACAATTGTGTAAAAATATGATTGAGCAGAGAAAAGGGGTGGGAGTACAGAACTTAGCAAGGCCTGTTGGTTCAGATTCTTCTGTGTTTCTGTCTTCATTCCTTTCATCTGGGTCTTGGCCAAGACTCCTGCACATGAGGATCTTTTAGAGAGAAGGGGCTGGAGGTCAGAGAGAACTTTTGCTTCTGAAGTTTTCAGATTTTCCTTCAGCTTAAAGTACACAATATACCAAAGTGCCATATTTTGGGGGTATCATGTTCTGAGGCCTGACAGCTAGAAAAGGCTAATTTTGTAATTAGTAGTTCAAATCCTGGCCTTTTCCTGCCTAAGACTCTTTCCTCATTTAAAAAAAATTGGGGGGGGGGCATCACCTGTGGCTCAAAGGAGTAGGGTGCTGGCCCCATATGCCAGAGGTGGCGGGTTAAACCCAGCCCCTGGCAAAAAAATGCAAAAAACAAACAAAAAATGAAAGTAGTAATATCTCAATGCTTCAAGTATGTCTGGCACATAGAAGATACCTAATATTAGATATATATATATATTTTTTTTAACCTAAATGCCCATAAGTTAATAAAGTCTTAATCCCTTTGATGAAATTATATACACCCATTAAAATGTATGTTTTTTTAACTATGTAATTTATATTTCAAATAGAAAACTCCCAAATTATATACAATATAAACTATTTTAAAAACTTCACATAAAGAAAAACAAGTATCTTCCACATTATTAATGAATGGTTATAGACCTACAGTCTTTTAAAAATTATCCTATCTTTCTATATATGGAGGATATTTTAATCAGTAGAGACCAAGAGAACAAATTCAACACACTGAAATTTAGAAATTATGAATGAAACTGCATTGAAATATTAAACTATAATGAACTACCAATTGTATTGTTATGGTCATAACACTTGTACCTTATACCCCCACACACATCATATTAACATTAAAAAAACTCTAAGTCATCATCTCTTTTCAGAATATTATTTATTTGATGGTTAGATTGATGGTTATATTTTCTTTCATTTTAGTGATGAGAAAGACACTGGGAACTAGTGGACCCACTAGCAACCTAGTGAACTGTGATTATGAGCCACCTCATTCATCCCTACGTAAACCTGCGGTGACTAGCTGTGTGCCTGGGGCCAGGCCCACAGCCTTTCTGGTATGTACCCATATCTACAAAATGAGAATGCAGATATCTTACTTTCTCACCTCATAGGCTTACAGGAGAATCTAACAAATAATGCAAGTGAAAACATTTTGGAATATATATATTCAAGATATTTGTTGTTATGCTTTTAAAACTACCTATATACTCGAGTATAAGCCGAGTTTTTTCGGCACAAAATTTGTGCCGAGAAACCCGAACTTGGCTTATACTCGGGTCATACAGGTTATTTGATTCAGTGTGCATGCACCTAATCAAATGCACGTAGTCTCCAGTCGTCTTCTGCCATCTGCTTGAGGGGGCGGTGCTTCAGCTCAGTCCACAAGTCGCAACTGAGCTGAAGAGGTAGGCGGCTGAACTGAACTGTATTCCACTGAACTATTTAACCCACAACTATATAACCCACAGCTTGATTACCTGTTAAGCTACGGTTTTCTGCACTTTATTTAAAGTTTTGAAGTTGTTGTTGCTAGTTTACAGTTTTTCTTTAGCAATAAATATTGAAAAGCATTTAACCTACTGATTTCTCAATTATTGTTAATTGTTTTGGGTATATATTTTTATTTTTGAAATTTACCAGTGGCTGCTGCATTTTCCACCTCGGCTTATACTCGAGTCACTAAGTTTTCCCAGTTTTTAGGGTAAAATTAAGGGGGTCGGCTTATACTCGAATATATAGGTACTTAATATAAATACAGTAGAACTTCGGTAAGTTCTACAAGGGACTATAAAAAACTGGTCAACATACAGAGGTGGTCATCATAAGAAACTAGACTTACTATACTAATACATACGTGTATTGCATGTCAGGTCTATGAAAAGCAGGCCAACTTAAAGCGGTGGTCAATGCAGGGAGGTCAATGCAAGTATGAAGGTTCTACTGTATTTGTTAAATAAATTAACAGGTAGAATTTTCCAATGTTGGCATACTTTAAATTATTGATGATCATGTAATGATTACATGCACACACTCCACAGATCAGTGGTACGCTAGGATTTTATTAGACGGAAAGCAATATAGAAGGAGTTAAAAGCACCAGAACTTTGGGCAAAGGGGAAGACATCAGTCGGAAGTCTCCCGCAAGGGTCCTTTGCCATGAGTATACATTACATTTTGTCCAGGACTTGGTAGGTGGAAAAACACCTTTACAAACTTAAACAAGTGTATTAACATATGAATGAACGCATCCCCTCCCCTGGGGCAAGGTTATTAGGTCTTTGCAGTTTTTGTCTCAAGAAGGGATTAGGGTGTATGTTCTCTTCCTAAGGTGGAACAAGCTAAATCGTGTCAGGCTGCTTTGTTCAAGCCTTTGTTAGAAAAAAGAAAAAAAAAAAAAAATCTATATCTTGTTAGAGCCCAGAGGGTGTGGCCTGGAAAGGGCAGCCTGTTTGTGCCTAGAAATGGGGGTCTGATTTCTAAGCTCACCTAGGCCTAGAGAATGGGGGTGAGGGGTCCCTGCCTAGCCCCGTGGGGGGAAAATCATGTATCAGTATCTTGTGTTACCCACTTTTCCCCAGGAACACACAGAAATCCGCCTCTTCATAGAATTGGTCCCATGATATGAAAGGCTCCCGGCAGGCAAGGAGTTGTGTGAGACAAAGGCCATTTCAGGATGAGAAGAATTAAGGAACCAGAAGCAGATGGATTGGCCAATGTGGCTGTAAGATAGGATATTAGTGAGTGAGATGACTTGGGGCCTGCTTCCAGGCCAGCATTTCATATCTCTTTTTTGTATTGGAGAGGAATAAGGAAGTCAGTCGGTTTGGGTGGAATATGTGGTCTGAAGGGCATTACTCCATTACATGGAGTCTGGAACTGAAAGGAGACCTAGGGTTGGAAAATCTGCAGAGCTTGTTTGATACAAGCTCTTAATAAATATAGTAGAACTTCGGTAAGTTTTACAAGGGATTATAAAAAACTGGTCAACATACAGAGGTGGTCATCATAAGAAACTATAGACTTACTATACTAATACATACGTGTATTGCATGTCGGGTCTATGAAAAGCAGGCCACTGCTTTTCACTGTTTATCACTGTTCCCTTCTCATTTCTAATAAAAGTCCTTTCTTTTTTTATACGATCCTTTCTTTATCCACTTGGCACGGTTCAGCCCTCATTTGGCGCTTTTTCTTCTTCCTAGTCCTAGGGCTAGGGCAGGTCTTTCGCATCTGCTCGCTACCAGCTGACACGCCTAAACCCCATCCCCACCCCCACGCTCGGGGCTTTCCGAGAACTGGGCGGAACGCCTGCTGTGTACTCTAAGGCGCAGAGATAGGACACTGCAGCCGCCAATCAGACTTCCCGGATGCCCGGATGTGAAGTGGTGCGAGATACAAAGGCGAGGTTTCCGCCCCGAACTGCATCCGGTACAGTGACCAATAAGCAGTCTTCAGGCGATAAGTGACAGGAAAAGTAACCAGTCGTACACTAGTTTCTGTTACGCATGTGGAAATTCTCTTGCGTAGGCTAACCCACTGCTAATTGTGATTGGATAGAATTGTGAAGAGCGGTAGAACTGTCTAATTAGGAGCGGGAGCGAGAAAACGCATAGCCAATAGGAAGGGTTGCAGGAGTGGGGCGGGGGCTAGGCCTTCGTCTCGGCGGCAGAGGAGACACGGGGGCCATTTTGTGAAGAGACGAAGACAGAGCGGTTGCGGCCGCGTTGTCGACCTCGAGCAGTACTCGGCTTCTTCACGTAGAATCCGGGAGTAGGAGACTCAGAATCGAATCTCTTCTCCCTCCCCCCTCCTGGTAAGTATGCGGGGCAGACCCTGGGATGGTGCTGGGTTCCTTGGAGAGCACGAGGGGGTGTGGGAGAGAAGAAGAGGGAACCCTAACCCTCCCCCCCCACACCAGGGCCTCATTTATTCTATTAGCGGTGGGAGATTAGGTCTCAAGCGGGAGAGGATTTTACAGGTTCTTATCCTTTGCGTAGATTTAACCTAGCGTTTTTTAGGCCTTTGTCGGCCGGGAAAATACCCTTTTTTCGCTCTTTTTCTGTGTTAACGGCTGCTTTCCTTTGATATTCTACGACCATGAGGACCGTGAGGACTTCGTGAAAGTGACGACCGAGATGCTTATTTATTATAGCTTAAGTTAATGGGCCACTGATGCCTTGTGTTATCTTTATTTTCTTACATTAAAAATTTGGGAGGGATGGGGAGGATTGCCAAGTAGATGGACCGCGAACCTTTAAATTTCGAAGCGTAACGCGTGGCCTAAAAATGTTTTATCAACGGAGCTAATGTTTTTCTGATAACTTTTTGTTTTATTTCTCTAAGCAAACGATGGACCTCGGAGTATTTTCAGCCATTTGTAAAAGGAAATAATGTAATTTAATTGTGTTAACAGTTAATAATTACAACTGACTTTTTATCTGCAGGTTACAAAACACTGAAATATATAATTTAGTGGAACTTTCCTTGAGGTAGGTATTATTATTATTCTTAGAAACTGAGGCATAAGAGATTGGGTTGCCAGGCTCCTATTAAGTCTGTAGGAGAACTATTAAGGAACACTAGGTTAGTGGTTTTACTTAGTTATCAGAATGCTGTATGTTGTAATTTTCGCAAGAACCCAATGACAGAAACCAGAGGTAAATGGAAATTCCCAAACTGCACTTAGAAAAATAATTATGAGACTTAAATATGTTACTTTCCCAGGGTGGCAAGATATTTCAGCAATTTTCTTGCCTATCTAAATTTTGTAAAAAGATGCACAGCTACATTTTGTTAAGTATTACTTGGCCAAGTATTTGCTAGGTGCTGAAACTTCATTAACATTTTTTGTTAAGTTGGCCGGCCGAGGTGGCTCACGCCTGTAATCCTAGCACTCTGGGAGGCCTAGGTGGGTGGATTACTTGAGCTCAGGAGTTGGGAGATCAGCTTGAGCAAAAAGCAAGACTCCAGTCTCTACTAAAAACAGAAGAAGTGAGGCAAGAGATTCACTTGAGCCCAAGAGTTGGAGGTTGCTGTGAGCTGTGATGCCACTGCACTGGACCCAGGGCAACAGCTTGAGGCTTGTCTCAAAAAAAAAAAAAAAAAAAATAAATAAATAAATAAAAATTACATAATTTTTAATATAAGTAGGATTCTTTTTTTAATATCATAGCTGTGTGCACTAATGCAGTCATGGGAAGTGGGATGATTTTAATATGATAAGTAGGATCTTAAGGAAATTCATTTATCTAGGAAATATCTTTTTAAAAATCCTTCCATAAGATTTTGTTGATTTTACTTTCCACAATGTGGTGTTCTCACAAAAAATAATGCTTTTAAGCACAGTTTGAACCAATAGTACAAGATAAGAAATTCATCACTGGGCCCCTTTGGTATAATTCCAGCTTCTGGGAAGGCTGAAGTGGGAGGAACTCTTTGAGGCCAAGAATAAGTAAAATAGGGGTCAAAAACGTTGCCCCTCCTTTTTGGAGGCCTAAATATTTAGGTTCTATGTGGGCTTAAAACTAAAGTTGATCATTCTGCTGAACTGTCAGAAATGAGGTAAGGGCGGTACAGTGATTGATCAATGAGGAAATGATCTACTGGATGTCCCAAAGCTCACTGTACAAAGGGAAAATGGTAATTGTAGCTCAATGGACCTTTATTTGCAAACTTCTTTTTTTTTTTTTTTTAACGTATCTATTATTAATTTTGCAGTTTTTTTTTTTTGGCCGGGGCCGCGTTTGAACCCACCATATGGGGCCCGCACCCTGCTTCTTTGAGCCACAGGTGCCGCCCTACAGACTGTTTTCTTACAAATTTTACAACGTGCTTACAAAAGAAATACTCTACATGTTGATGTATAAACATAAAAATACATTAAAAATAGATAATAGTGTGCTGATTTTCCTATGGTGACCTTTAGGGCACTCTGTATTTAATAAAAATATTGTTGGCAGAGGCAAATGCCAGAAATTAGTATTTAGGAGTAGTTATTGATAAGCATTGACATTAATTGAAGGGTACTTTTTTTTTTTTGAAGCATTGGAAATACTGGTTCCTTGGGTTCAGCATGTATTAAGGGAGCAAAAATTCCTCAGCAGTACTGTTCATCAGGAACTATCTGGCCACAGAATTAGTATCAGAGAATTATAGATGTGCTTTCAACTAGGTAGGAATTAATAATAATTTCATATTGGCTAGAGAAGGGTTTAAGTTCTTATGAATTTTTCCCATTGCTTGTGCCACTAGGGAATACGTGTTTGCTAGTCATACTGTGAAGAATTTTAGCATAGCTTATGTTTGTAATTGGGTCTCCAGAGGGTTTGAGGTAGTATGCTGGCCCTGTTTTGGATGAAATGTCTGTTAGAAAACAAGCGATAAACTCAAGTAGCTAGTTGTATTAATATGGAAAGTTGAATTACGTGTATTAAGGGGTGAATGTTGAGGGGTGTAACAGTGGAAAGAATGCTAGCCTTAGGAGTCAAGAGAACTAGATTTTAATCCTCCTTGCTGATTAAAGGAGGAGCTTTACCTGTTAGACAAATTAAACTGGCTTTTACGGCTGTAAAATGAGACTGAGACTTACTGAAGTTGTTGCCTGCAGGCTGATATGTATATAGAAATAGCTTTATTATTGAAAGCCATCTTCTAGAAATAGTAATTAATAGTAAGAGCTGCCTTAACTGAAATACTTATACCTTAAAATAGTTTTGTTAATAATTGTCTTTGGAGAGCATTATTTCCTTATACTTAATATGTATACTCCTTGATTCTCATTGGTAACAGGAACTATTCTGGTTTTGTACATAACTGGATTTACTACAGGGTTATCTGACAAGAACCAGAACTGCTAGGTGCAACATAATGGAACCCATGATCTTTGATTTTGGAACTTTCGGGTTTATAAAAGAAAAAAAAAGGCTTTGGATTTTACTATGATAGGCTATTATGTTATTAGATTATTTATATTTTATTAGGAAAATAATATTTGAAGCCTTGATGCTCAAACTTGTGTTTGCCATACGTTGGAAAGATGAGACACTTTTGTTTAAAGAGTTGTTACCTAGGGATTAGAAAATTTAAGCTTTTTCCCAGTGGTTCTCATACTTGAGCTAACACAAGAATCAGCAAGAGGAGCTAGTGAAAATAGATTGCTAGGGTCTCCACCACCAGGGTTTCTAATTAAGTCTGGGTGGCGCCTGAGAATTTGCATTTTTAAAGTGCTGGGTGAGGATGCCCCTGCTGGTGGTTGACTTAACATAACTCACTTTGAGAAGAAGGGATCCAAACCAGAGGATAACCTTGGGGTGCTCTTTTTTAAACACGTCTTTTGAATTGATCTAGGTATACTCTTAATTGAAAATGTTACATTTCGGTGCTAAAGCTTGGTCTTTCTAAAAATGGTAGCTCATTATTAGATTAACATCTTGGGAGATACCTTAATTTTTTTTTTTTTTTTTTGACTTCTGGTTTGGCAATTAAGATACCTAAATTTCTTGACATTGAAATACACAAATGCTTTCTTGGGCGGTGCCTGTGGCTCAGTGGGTAGGGCACCAGCCCCATATACCGAGGATGATGGGTTCAAACCCGCCCCGGCCAAACTGCAACAACAAAAAAAATAGCTGAGCATTCTAGCAGGCACCTGTAGACTCAGCTACTTGGGAGGCTGAGGCAAGAGAATTGCCTAAGCCCAGGAGTTAGAGGTTGCTGTGAGCTGTGATGCTATGGCACTCTACCGAGGGCAATAAAGTGAGATGCTGTCTCTTAAAAAAATAGAAATACATAAATGCTTTCTTGTCACATTTTTTTTAAAAAGCTTGTGCCTTTGGGACATAACGTGCAAAGAACTTGTTTGTGGTTCAGCTGTAACATTAACCTAGACCTGAAAATTTAAAAGTACCATGTTCAGATTATTACTTCAAATAAGAAAATTGAGTATTTCACCATAACTACTTCCTGAAATCCGAAGCAAAGGATACCCCACTCAGATGTACATTTTCTACACCTCTACAGTTTTTAAAGTTTGTACAATTTTGCACATCAATCCAAATTTAAAAGTGAGCATGTCATACCTAAACTGGTCAGCTATGTAAAAAAATTTACAGTTAAAATTTTTATTTACAGTAACTGTTCTGGTATAGTCATAGATAGTTGGCTCAAGGGACACATTTTAAAAGCTGAGTGTAAAATTTTTAGTATATGAAATTTGTAAATAAAAATAAAACCACAGCTGAATATTGAAATCAGTTCTTTCTTTGCACAATGAGCTACAGTCTGCTTGCAATTCTTAGTTTAGCTGATGAAACAACCAGTTTGTTGTGTATTTTTCTTGGACTTAATTGGTAGACAGTGGACCACAGAAACATAAGAAATTTCCATAAGCATCAATTTTTTTCACCTGTTTTATGACATTCAGTTACCATAATCTTTTTTTCTTCGTTTCTTTTTTTCATTCTGTCAGTAAGGTGGAAATAGTGTGCTCCTTAGTTAAGACATCTTTTCCCCTTACTATATATACTACCTAGTAGGTCTTGTAGTTACATCACATTGGTTTTGAGAATAGATGAGTCATCTTTAGTGTTTGTCTTCATGGTAGATCATTCACTTTCAGTCGATAAATTAAAAACCCATGACTCTGCTTACTTTCCTAACCTATTTGACATTTGTTCACATCTTTATCTGTTGGCCTGTTTTTTTCTGTATTTTCTTTGCCCAAACTGATTATATTTGAATGTAGACCTTCAGACCCTTAAGGGTATACTGAGGTGTATGTACCGGTAGTTAATTTTAGTCATCTATTCATGTCAAATTGTGATGACACACTGGTAGAGGTGATAATTCCATATAGGCTACTCCCATTCCAGTATGTTACGCTTTACCAAAATGTGCTAGATGCAATAGACAGATATTTCTGTCTTGGGGGTTTAGGGCACAGCATTTCTGAGGAACTCTGACTCAATCTGTCCCTTCTCCTTTCACAGGGCAGCAAGGCGAACCCCATCCCTACTCACTGGAGCTCAGCTTTGATTTTTAACTTCCCTTCCCTACCCTTCCAGAACACACACATTCCCATTCCAAACTGATTTTATAAAGACATTTTAAATATAATGATGCAACTTGGTGTGCACTATGGCAAATGTACAGGTGTTTTTTTTTTTTAATTGTTTCCAAAAACTGGGACCTGGATTTAAGATGTAATTTTTAAAATTTCTATTTTTTTCTGCAGCAGTTGGGTTAGAGGAGGAGGAGCCTTTTAGCCTCTTGTAAACTGACCTCTCTACTTCCTCGTGTATTTTTAAGATTGATTGATTGATGTGAAAAGGGCTTTGCTTGTCTGCTACTGAGAGCTTTATCCTTGCGGTTTTTGTGGAAACTGCTTTTGGAAAGAGAAAAGAAATGAACTTTACTGACTTGACATTTTTGCACCTCCCGTTTTTCTAATCTGGGCTATTTTTATTTTTGTTTTTTTACAGTGAGATTTTTTTGATCTTCAGCTACAGTAAGTTATTTCAATTTTTTTTTTACATTTTTCCTGACTTTCCGCTGATTTCCTTTTTATTGTTGTTACTAGTTACTATTATTTATTACTATTATACTTATGATGGTGATGATGATGATGATAATGACACTGATGATTTTTAACCGGATTAAGATCGAGTTTTTCTGAATGTTCGTAAGAATTTCTCCGGCCTACTGATTGACTTTCGAGTTTTACATCTTGGGAGAGAAAGTGAAGGCATTAGCATTTTTAAGTGGAATGATCACGTAAACCTTTTCTCTCCCAACCCCACCCCTGCCCTCATCCCCTTCCCCACACTGGAAAGAATTTTATTGGCTGTTAAGTCTATGACCTTATTTTTCCTAATCTTTAACTTAACTGTTTTAGAGCATCTCTGGACGTCTGTATTTTTAATTTTTTTTATTTTTATTTTTTTATTTTTAATCTTTCATTTGTTAAATTTTTAAACTGTGCTGCAATAAAATGTGTGTGGTACTGCTTAAGACCTATGATAGTGATGGCCTTTTCCCAGAAAGCCATCTTTCTCCTGTTTCCCTTGAAATCCCATCCTGCTTTTCCTGTACACAACTCTTCACAAACCACAAGCTGCAGCAACATGGATGCCCAGCCTGGAGCAGCAGCAGCCAGGATGACCTGGAGCCAGGGGGGCCTTCGGAACAGATGCACACCCTTCCTGGGTGATGGTAAGAGGTGTGAGGTCCACTTGGATTCATTACAGAGATAGGAAGTCAACACATTTAAATTCAGTTGATCTGGTGTAGGTCATAGCCTCTGTGTTCTGATTAAGCCATTTGTGTGTAAATTTCAAGATGTTCATAGGGGAGACCACCTCAATGATTTGTAAACTAATGGAATAATAAGAGTTTATAGTTAACTGGGGTTGATTTGAGAAGAGGATTTTTGATATTTGGAACAAGCAGCCAAAGTTCTCCTATTTTCAATGAAAATGCCTTGTTTTTATGATTAACAACAACATAAGGACAATATTAGTTCCTTTTTTTTTAGGTCATTTCAAATTTTTTGTCATCTACAATGTAATCATTGGGTTTGTGACATTTTTGTATTTAGACTAAAATTTAGCATGAATCAAACTACAACAAATATGCTACAATAAAATGCTTTCTCACTGGAAGATCTTCAAAAATTTGAGAAAAGGTAGTTTTATTAACTTCAAAGCAGGGAAATATGTCTAACCTCTGTATCTAAATTAAGAATGATCTATGGCTCACCCCTTTTATAATGGGAACTTGGCCCAGCTAGATATTGGGGAATCTGATGTGTTTCCCAAGGATGGTAAGAAGGGATGGATCTTGTATTTACCAGAATAATGTGGAAATTATTTAACAAGGACATGGATAGCCAAAGAGTTAAGAATTTTGAGCAGTCTGTAGTAGTTTACATAATATAGTGGAATGTTTTGGCAACCATTTTAGGGTTGATGTAGATTTCAAGCTGGAGGAGAATTAGAATGACATTTGAAGGCTAATTCAGTGCTCTGGTACTAGAGTAAATCACATACGTGCCCCCTTCCTTTAGACCAAAAGAGTGATATCTAAAGTGAACACCAAGGTGGCGGCTGTAGCTCAAGTGGCTAAAGCACCAGCCACATAACACCAGAACTGGCCAGTTCGAATTCAACCCAGGCCTGCCAAACAACGACAACTACAGCCAAAAAATAGCCGGGCGTTGTGGTGGCCGTCTGTAGTCCCAGCTATTCGAGAGGTTTAGGCAAGAGAATTGCTTAAGCCCAGGAGATGGAGGTTGCTGTGAGTTGTGACACCACGACACTCTACCCAGGGTGATAGATTGAGGCTCTGTCTCAAAAAATAAAAAAATTAAGTGAGCACCAAAAGTAACACTCAAAGTAGGATAAAGTCCTGAGGTTATTTATATAGAAGAGGAGTGGGTTTTTAGAAAAATAGGTGCTAGTTTTATTCATGCTCTCAAAGTGTATGAGAGCTGTTTTCTACTGTGCTGCTCTCAGTGTATGGAAGTTGTTGATTATAGGTCCAGTTTGATTTATTCCTTATTAATAGTCTACATTTTATGGGTTATGTTCTTTTGGGGGGGAGATATAAAAAAATAATAGTTATGTCTTAAGGGACTCATGACCTAGTGAGGGAGACATGAATGAGATAATGTCATCATGTGATTAGAAATAAGCAGGGCAGCACCTGTGGCTCAAAGGAGTAGGGCGCCGGCCCCATATGTCGGAGGTGGCAGGTTCTAACCCAGTCCCAGCCAAAAACTGCAAAAAAAAAAAAGAAAAGAAAGAAAAAGAAATAACCACAGATCCTGTAGGGGTATGCAGAAATAAGCCGGGCACAGTTGTGTGTACCTGTAGACCCTGCTACTTGGGAGACTGAGACAGAAGGATCATGTGAGGCCAGGAGTTCGAAACTAATTGTGTTTGTGAGTAGCCACTGTACTCCGCCTTGACACATAGACTGCAACTCAACAAAAGTAAAAGCACGCAGAAATGGGTATGAAACTGGCATAAGAGGTCAGAGGATGCTTTTAAATGGAAGGGTGCTGAATCGAATCTTGGTTTAAGTCCAGATCATAAAAATTTGAATGCCATGCCAAGGAGTTTGTATTTTATTGAGAAATCAAGGTTGAAGCATTGAAGGATTGATTATAAACTGGGAAATGACATCAGATTTTCATTTATTGAAATGTCACTCTAATAGTGTGGAAATGGCTTACAGGTAAATGAGAGTGGAAGTAGGAGATAAGCCATTAAAAGGGGTGGTGCCTGTGGCTCAGTGAGTAGGGCCCCCGCCCCATATACCAAGGGTGGCAGGTTTGAACCTGGCCCAACTGTGACAACAAAATAGCTGGGCGTTGTGGCGGGCGCCTGTAGTCCCAGCTACTCCGGAGGCTGAGGCAGGAGAATAGCCTAAGCCCAAGAGCTGGAGGCTGCTGTAATCTGTGACACCACGGCACTCTATTGAGGGCAATAAAGTGAGACTTTGTCTCTCAAAAAAAAAAAAAAAAGTCCATGGAAGAATAATGACCTAGCCTGGATAGTGCTGATGAGATTAGAGATTTGAGGGCGGGGGGGGGGGGATGATTTAGGAGGGTGATGGGTGTGGTATGGTGGGCAAAAAGTACAGATTTGGCATGGCACCTGGTTTTCTAGCTTCTGGGTTAGGGATAGATGGGCTGGGAAATGTAAACAAAGGGAACAGGCTAGGGTATGAGGAGTGGGGAAGAAGTATTTTAAACATTGATTTTTTGCGGTGCTTACAGAACATTGAAATACGGATTTGGGGGGACGTTTGAATATACTTTAAAATTTTTCATTAGGCTTGAGCATATAGGGATGAACAAAATATACGGTCTCCTGCCCTTTTTGCTATTGTAGACCACTGGGGGGAGAGAGAAACACACAGCACTCTGCACAATCAGAATCCATAAAGGAAAAAAATAGGGTGTTAACGATGGATGGAAGATACGGGCACCGAATTTAGAATATAGGGGGTGGGAAAATGCTGCTAGTATGGGAACCTTGAAGGAGCTGATGGTGAAGCTGGGATCTGGAAGTTGAGTATCAGGTGAGAAAGCACACATAATGAGGGTAACCAAGCAAGAAATACTATTGGAAAGCAGTCACCAAGGATGGATAAAATGATGGAATTGGAGAGGTAGGCAAGAACCAAGTATTCAGCCAGGTATGGTGGCTTATGTAATCGTAGCACTTGGGAGGCTAAGGCAGGTGGATTGCTTGATTGCAAGCAAGCCTTTCAGTCTCCCAGGTAGCTGGGATTACGCCCACCACGTTACCTAGCAATTTTTAGAGACAAGGTCTCCCTCTTGCTTAGGCTGATTACAGCTCCTCCAGAGGATGAGGTAAGAGGATCATTTGTATCCGAGAGTTTGAGGGTGCTGTTAACCAAGACACCAAGGCACTCTACGAAGGGTGACAGTAAGATTCTGTCTCAACACCAAAAGGAAGCTAAGCCTTTATGGTACAGTGCTTATAGGGCCATATTTAAGATCTAGACTACCATAGGCACAAGAGGAACTTGAAGGATTTTGGAGGGTAGAGACTTTTTTGCGGTTTTTAGCCTGGGCTGGGTTTGAACCCACCACCTCTGGCATACGGGGTGGCGCCCTACTCCTTTTGAGTCACAGGCACCGCCCCTACAGAGTCTTGGTTTTTGTTTCTGGCTGTTGGGGAATGTGAGCGAGAAGGACAGGCCGGGGCAATAAGGAGACATTTAAGGGTAGGCCACTGTTTCAATGACTTTGAAGAAAGCCATAATCTTAGGTGTAAGGATAAACTCGATGTGGTTTGTCTTTTTATCAAAAAATTTTTTTAAGGCAGTCTCAAGCTGTTCCCTGTGTAGAGTGCAGTGGAGTCACTGCTCATAGCAACCTCCCGCTCTTGGGCTTAACCTGGCTATTTTTTGGCTAACCTGGCTGTAGTAGTCAGTGTCGTTTGGCGGGTCAGGGCTGGATTTGAACTGGCCAGCTCTGTTGTATGTGGCTGGTGCCTTAGCCTCTTGATGTGGTTTTTCAAATGAGTTTTTGTTGTATATTATTAATGAAATACGTGGGCGGTGCTTGTTGCTCAGTGGGTAGGGCGCTGACCACATACACCGAGGCTGGAGGGTTTGAACCCAGCCTGGGCCAGCTAAAACAACAATGACAATTACGACAACAAAAAAATAGCCAGGCCTTGTGGGCAAGGCCCACTACTTGGGAGGCTGAGGCAAGAGAATTACTTCAGTCTGAGAGCTTGAGGTTGCTGTGAGCTGTGATACCATAGCACTTTTACTCAGGACGACAGCTTGAGACTGTCTCAAAAAACAAAAAAAAACAAAAAACACTCTGTATAGTAACATTAGCAAACAATTTGAAAGAATAGGCTAAGAACTGATAAAGGTCTAATGACCAGGGATTTCTATGACACCTTGTTGGGTTAGACCTGATGTAATCTCATTCCGATTTGATAGGAAAAAAGGTAGGGTTTGCATTTGTCTGGAAGTAATCTTGAGTTTGTGTTAAGTTTATAAATCATAGTAACCTTGAATATGTTCTATTACCACGTTTTGGAGGCAAGAATATTGATGCATAGAATTTAATTCGACCAACATTAGATATAACTAGTGAGTGGTATAGTGTGGATTCAGCCCAGGTAGTAAGCACGTAGATTCATCTCATAATCCAAATATTTCGATGCTTTGCGTTTTCAAATATTCTGGATAAAACATTTTTAGGTTACAGTCCCAAAGGAAAAAAAACTGGGCCTTTTTAGAAACTAAATATGTTGATGTACTTAGAAATTCCCAATACCTTAAGTGGCATGAATATGTATTCAATACAGTAAATTGATTAGTTTGTGGTGTGATTTTTTTTTTTTTTTTTTTTTCTCTGCACAATGTGGTGGCATGTTTTAGGGAAGTAAGCACATTTTAGAGGTGAGTTTTAGTTGGAAGAAAAACAAGTCAGCCTGGCACATTGGCTCATTCCTTTAATTCCCAGCACTTTGGGGAATTTAAGGCAGAAGGATTGCTTAAGCCCAGGAGTTTGAGGTTATAGTGAACTATACACTAATAGAGTGTGTGTGTGTGTGTGTGTGTGTGTGAGAGACCACTGTACGTACTCAAGCCTGGGGTAGAAAGTAAGGCACAGTCTCAAGCAGTGAAATCTACTTAAGGGTTAAAAAAAAAAGCGAGGGTTGTGTTGGTGAGTCCAGTGGTCCTTTTTCAGTCCTCATCTCACTGGACCTATTTAACTAGTGTTATTCTTTGAAATATTTTTACTTTACATCCCATCTGTTGTATATTTCTAGCGTTTTCTTTTCTACTTGGTTGAATTACTGTTTAGTCCTTCCACATCTCTTCTGTGTATACTCCTGTAGGTCATTCAGTCTCATGATTTCATATACCACCTTGTAAGCTACGATTCCCACACATTAACAGCCTTATCAGCTTAAAAGTACAAAGCTGGGCTTCTGTGATTCTTACTCAGACCAAATTTCTTTTGTACACTGTTGGCTGCCTTCCAGTTTTCCTTTTTGTTTCTTGAGACAGTCTCAACTATGTTCCACCTGGTAGAATGGTGTGGCGTCACGTCTGACAGCAACCTCAAACTCTTGGGCTCAAGGGATTCTCTTGCCTCAGCCTCCTGAGTATCTGGGATTACAGACACCCAGCAATTTTTAGAGACTGGGTTTTCCCTCTTGCTCATGCTTGTCTGCAACTTGTGAGTTCAGGCAATCTACCTGCCTCGGCCTCCTGGAGTGCTAGGATTATAGGCGTGAGCCACCGCACCTAGCTGACACTCCAGTTTTCATGTCACAAAGGCTGAAGATTTTGGCTAGATGTCTTTGACTTTTTTTTCTTGTACCTCACCTTTGGCTTATAAGAAAATTGTCTTGGGTGGTGCCTGTGGTTCAGAGGAGTAGGGCACCCGCCCCATATACTGGAGGTGGCGGGTTCAAAGCCAGCCCAGGGCCAAAGACTGCCCCCCCCCAAAAAAAAAAAAAATTGTGCTATCACCTTTTTACTTTTTTTTAAATTTTTTCTTTTCTGAGACAGTCTCAACCTATTGCCCTGGGTAGAGTGCCATGGTGTCATGCAATATCCAATTCTTGGGCTAAAGCTATCCTCTTGCCTCAGTTTTTCTATTTTTAGTAGACACAGGGTCTACAGGGTCAGCTTTTGCTCAGGCTGGTCTTGAACTCATGAACTACAGTAGTCTTGTCTATCTACCTTGGCTTACCAGAATGCTAGAATTATAGGTGTGAGCCACCTCACCTGGCATTCATTAGCTATTTAAAAACATGCTATCATTTATGCTCCGGTCATGTGGTCCAGTTTTAAACCACTGTTTACCTGTTGTGCATTGTTAAAATGTTTGTTTCTTTTTTTTTTTTTTGCAGTATTTGGCTGGGGCTGGGTTTGAACCCGCCACCTCCGGTATATGGGGCCGGCACCCTACTCCTTTGAGCCACAGGCACCGCCCCAAAAATGTTTGTTTCTTTTGTCCATGTATGCTAGTCTTACCACAGTGGTGATTGATGGCTGTTGAAATATATTTGAAAAATGTATTGCTTAAAAGTTTCAGCTTTAAGCTCAGTACTGACTACGTTAGTACTGAAGTCCGAATTTTAATGTAATGTACAAGCGATCTTACATGATTTTTTGTATCACTTCTTACTGTTACCCATACAATGCCCAAGCCACATTGGTCAGCTGTTTCTTGAATACATTAGATAGATATTTTCTTACCTGGAGCTTTTCCATGGAGATTTATTTATTTATTTATTTGTAGTTTTGGCCGGGGCTGGGTTTGAACCCACCACCTCCGGGACATGGGACCAGCGCCCAACTCCTTTGAGCCACAGGTGCCACCTCCCTTGTGGAGTTTTATTTATAAGATTAGGTTCCTCAGTCCATGAAGTTTTAACTCAAAAGCAACCATGTTGGCTCGTTGCCCATAGCTCAGTGAGTAGGGTGCTGGCCACAGACACTGAAACCGGCTAGTTCAAGCCCAGCCACGGCCTGCTAAACAACAATGACAACTGCAGCCAAAATATAGCCGGGCGTTGTGGTAGGTACCTGTAGTCCTAGCTACTCGGGAGGCTAAGGCAAGAGAATTGCTTAAGCCCAAAAGTTTGAGGTTGCTGTGAGCTGTGACACTACGGTACTCCACCAAGGGCAAAATAGTGAGAATCTCTCAAAAAGGAAAAAAATCTGGTCAACATGAGGGAGGCCTGTTCTACTCTTACATGCATGTGTTACCTGTATGGTCTGTGCCAATTAGGTCACCTTAAGAGGAGGTGTTGTATGTAGGGAGGTAGTTAACTTGTTATGGACCACAGACTCAAATTAGAATTTCAAAAGTAGTTTTATATTAACCTCTGGGCTGTCTCAGCAAAGTCTAATGCAGACTAAGAGAGCATGGGGGGTCTGAAGTTGAGGTTTTTCTAGTCTAAAAGTTGGCAACGAGCCCAACAGGTGGTCTGAAAGTTAGCAATTAAAAGTAAAAAAATTAGCGAAAGAAGCAGAAAGCAAGCACAGGGTCACGATTGACCCCCCCCTTTACAGACACGATTGACCCCCTTTTACAGACATGAACCGGCAGTTTAGTGGATTAGCCAATAGATAACATAAAGGGCAGTTAGATAACAATAAAGTAACGTAATGCGGAGCTAGCAACTAATGGATAAATAGAACAGTTTATCATAGCACTTAGTTCATTAATTCTCAAGACAGCACTTGACCCATCTGTTCTTACCTCATTCTGCTCTGGCCCTGATCCGGACTGCTCTAAGAGTGATGGTGCTTGTCATCATTTCAAAGTCAAGGTATTTTGTCCTTTCATCTTCTATCCTACACAGCCCCCTAGTGCATGTCAGTGGAAGGCAGTGTCCATCTCCAGTGCATGTCAGCGGCAATGCAATATCTATCTTATTGGGGTGCTGGGGCAGTGGGCACCCATCTTATGGCACCTATCTCAAACTATGGAGGTTCTACTGTATTTTTTCCTAATTAAAAACTTAAAATTCCTTATCTTTGATACATACATAGCATTGTTCATACAGCGTGGCCAGCAGTGGCGGTGCTGATAGTTAAGATGAGAAATGGCCTTAAAATGGGCGTGGCTGTGAGGAAATAAGTTATCATTTGAGGGTATAATTGCTGTGTTGCCTGTGATGGGTCTGATCAAAATTTGGAGGTGCTTCACCATTTAAAGTTTTTTTTTTTCCAGTGAGAAAGCATGGCTTATTTAAGAGGTAACTGTCAGATTGGAGAACATGTACATTTTTTCTTCCTATCTAATCTAATTCTGATTTTACCAAACTAAAATGTTCTGTTTTTCCATTAGGTTAACCTGTAGCTTGTGTGTTGATTTAAAACAAATACGACTTGTGGTGGGAGTTCACGGAACTAGACTTAGTCATATATTTCTGGCTAGTCCTAAGTAACATTAGGAATACTTGAGAAGAGCACTATTTATTTATTTATTTTATTTATTGGCAGTCTTATTCTGTTGCCCCAAGCTAGATAGTCTTAGTGATTATCTTGTAGTAACTTCTCAATCTCCTGAGCTCAAGCCCGCATCTTTCCCCAGCCTCCGAAGTAGCTGGGACTATAGGTGCCCATTACAATGCTGAGCTAGTTTTTCTGTTTTTTGGTAGAGACGGGTTCTCATCCTTACCCAGACAGATCTCAAATGCTTGAACTCAAATCGACCTGCCTTGGGCTCCCCAGAGTGCTAGGGTTACAGAGATGACCCACTGTGCCTGGCCAGAAGAGTGTATTTCAAACAAAGTTTACTCTTAATTCTTTTACTAAAATGTGTGTATTCTGAAGATGATGAAACCATTCATAATGCACTGTCATATTGATCCTTTAAATATGGTTATCTTCATGGAGGTGATTTATTATAAAAACTTCATGATTGATTTTTTTTTGAGACCTTATCAAGCTGTTGCCCTGAGTAGAGTGCTGTGGCATCACAGCGCACAGCAACCTCAAACTCTTGGACTTAAGCAGATTCTCTTGCCTCAGTCTCCCATGTAGCTGGGACCACAGGTGCCCACCACAACACCTGGTTATTTTTTGGTTGTATTTGTCATTGTTTAGCTGGCCCAGGCTGGGTTCAAACCTGCTAGCCTCCGTGTATGTGGCTGGCACCCTACCCAATGAGCTATGGGCGCTGCCCTATGACTTTAAAAAAAAAAAAAATTGTGGCCGTGGCCAGGTTTGAACCTGCCACCTCTGGTATGGGATTGGCACCCCACTCCTTTGAGCCACAGGCGCCATCATGTGACTACAATTTTTTTTTTTGTTATTGCCTGGGGCCAGGTTTGAACCTGTCACCTCCAGCATATGGAGCCGGCGCTGGTGCCCTACTCCTTTGAGCCACAGGCACTGCTGTTGTCTAAAAAATTTTTTAAAAGTTAAGTTTCCCCTTGTTACTTATCTTTTCATGCTACATTTGTGCAGCCATCTGTTTTGCAAGAAGGTATCCCACCTTTACCTTTAACCTCACATAGAACATCTATAAAATGAAAAAAAATTTTTTTGACTGCATATATAGTCTTCAAAAAGCCATAGGAAGCAACATTTAAGTGGTGATGTATTTACCCTGAACATGTGGTGTTTGTAGATTAACTATCTGCTGAACATTTTGATAGCTACATTGTTTGTAATAACATTGTAAAGTGGTATAGTATTCTATTTTACCTATATTCCATTGTTGGGCCCTTAAGGTTTCCCCCATTTTTTCTTTTATGAACAAAGTTTGGAACAATTTATGGTCAACTACGGGAAGCCAAGGCAGGAGGATTGCTTGAGTCCAGGAGTTAAAGGCTGCAGTGAGCTATGATCACAGCACTCCAGAGCAAGACCATATATATGTATAAATTTCTTCTTTTTTGAGAGTCTCACTTTTGTTATTCTTGGTAGAGTGCTCTGGCATCATAGCTCACAGCAACCTCAAATTCTTGTGCTTGATGGCTCATACCTGTAATCCTCTCACTCTGGGAGGTTGAAGTGGGTGAATTGCCTGAGCTCAGGAACGAGATCTCATCTCTAAAAATAGCCGGCCTGTAGTTCCAGCTACTTAAGAGGCTGAGGCAAGTGCATTGCTTTAGCCCAAGGGTTTGAGGTTGCTGTGAACAGTGATGCCACAGCACTCTACTGACAACAAAGTAAGAACTCCGTCTCCAAAAAATAAAAAACTCTTGGGGCTCCAATGATCCTTCTTACATCAGCATCTTGAATAGCTAGGACCAGAGGCTTTTGCCACCATACCTGGCTAATTTTTATTTTTAGTAGAGACATAGTCTCACTCTTGGTTTGACTAGTCTGGAACTCTGAAGCTCAAGCAATCCACCTGCTTTGTCCTCCCAGAGTGCTAGGATTACAGGTGTGAGCCATGGCACTTAGTCCAAAGGTGTAGATTTTCTAAGTGAAACATCACTACCATATTGATGTTATATCTGTATAGTTGGAGATTGTGAAATTTTTATTCCCAGGTACATGTATGCATGTATTTGCTGTCTTTTAATTTTACTATGAAAACTTTTGAAATACACGGGAGAGAAAAATAATAATAATGAATTGCCATGTGCTTCCCCTGGAACAAGCTTCAGCCAGTTTTCTTCCATCTGTACCTATATCCAGTCCTTTCCATATTATTATTTTTGAGACAGTATGTCGCCGTCAGTAGAGTACAGTGGCGTCACAGCTCACAGCAACCTCAAACTCTTGGGCTTAAGTGATTCTTTTGCCTCTGCCTCCCAAGTAGCTGGGACTACAGGCACTCACCACAACGGCTGGCTATTTTTTGTTTGTAGTTGTCATTGTTGTTTAGCTGGCTCAGGCCAGGCTCAAAACCACCAGCCTCAGTGCGCGTGGCCGGTGCCCTAACCACTGAGCTACTGATGCTGACCCAGTTGCAACTATTTTTTTTTTTTTTTGAGACGGAGCCTCAAGCTGTCACCCTTGTCACCCTGGGTAGAGTGCCATGGCATCATAGCCTGCAGTAACCTCAACTCCTGGGCTTAAGCGATTCTCTTGCCTCAGCCTCCCAAGTAGCTGGGATTACAGGCGCCTGCCACAGCGCCCAGCTATTTTTTGGTTTCAGCCGTCATCATTGTTTGGTGGGCCCGGGCTGGATTTGAACCCGCCAGGTCAGATGTTTGTGGCTGGCACCTTAGCCGCTTGAGCCACAGGCACAGTATCACTATATTCTTTTAAGTATTTTTTTTTTTTTTTTGTAGTTTTTGGCCAGGGCTGTGTTTGAATCTGCCACCTCTGGCATATGGGGCTGGCACCCTACCCCTTTCAGCCACAGGTGCCACCCCGCAACTATATTCTTAATGTTTCTTTCTTTTTTTTTTTTTTTTTTTTAAAGAGACAGTCTTACTTTACCCTTAGTAGAGTGCCATGGTGTCACAGCTCATAGCAACCTCCAGCTCTTGGACTTAGGCAATTCTCTTATCTTAGACTTCCGAGTAGCTGGGACTACAGGCCCCCCACCACAGTGCTCGGCTGTTTTTTTGTTGCAGTTTAGCTGGGGCCAGGTTCGAACCCACCACCCTTGGTATATGGGGCTGGTGCCCTACTCACTGAACCATAGGTCCCATCCAGTACTGGTGGCATGTTAATTCTTAGCCTACGAAATGCATTCTTTGCATATTCCTTTTTTTTTTTTTGACAAGGGTCTTACTTTATTGCCCTCAGTGCTATGTTGTCACAGGTCATGACAACCTCAAACTTCTGGGCTTAGGCAATTATCTTGCCTCACCCTCCCAAGTAGCTGGGACTACAGGCGCCTGCCAGAACATCCAGCTATTTTTTATGTTGTTGCTGTTGCAGTTTGGCCGGGGCAACCTCCACCCTCCACCCTCAGTAGTAGTAGTAAGTAGACTGGCGCCCTATCTTTTTTTTTTTTTTTTTAAGTCTGAGGTATCATTCATAGGCACATATTTAATGATGGCACAGTTAATTAGGAAGATTGAAGGTTGAGAATAGAGAAATAGGTATATCTATGAGGAATTCCAGTGAACGAGAGGGCCCACCATATGTTATAACAATATCAGATGAACATTTTGGTGCTCTTGGGGAGAAGTGTTCAACTTTTTCACCTTTGCATAGGAATGTGAAAAAGCTTTGCTAACTCTGCTGCTTGTTTGCTATATAGTCATTTTTTTATATGTATTTTTCTATTTTTACTTATTTAGTTATTTTTGAGACAATGTCTCAAACTGTAACCCTGGGTAGAGTGTTGTGGCATTAGTGCTCACAGCAACCTCAAACTCTTGGGCTTAAGCAGTTCTTTCGTTTTAGCCTCCAAAGTAGCTGAGACTACAGGTGCCTGCCAGAACACCTGGCTGGCTGTTTTTGGTTATAGTTGTCATTGTTGTTTGGGCTGGATTTGAACTTGTGAGCTCTGGTATATGTGACTGGCACCTTAGCCATTTGAGCTACAGGTGCCTAGCCAATATAGTCATTTTCTTTTGGGGCAGCATTGTGCTATCTTGACAGAATGATAAGTTCCACAAATGACGACATTACTAAAGAAAAATGGGGAAAAACTTAAAACTTTACAATCCCACCACATCCTGAGATGTCTAGCTTATAATTTTCTGGGTAATGTGTACATTATTGTCATCTGCTTTCATTTAAATTGTATTCCATTGGGTTCATACGCTGAAATAGGTTTAGTACTCATTGTCAAACACTTGCTTTCTAAGTTATTACTGTTAATGTGTTCACATCCTTGTTTCATTCAGATGAATTTTCAATAATGAAAAATGGCTTTTGATATAAAGTTTCCCTCTGAAAATAACAGTTGTAGTTTATACTGTTAAAAATGTATAAAAATGATCATTTTTCTGAACCTTGCCTACAGTAGATACTTCAGTTTTAACAAGTGTTTGATAGGTAAACCATGGTATCAGGCTTAATTTATATTTCCTTTATAATGATTGTGTCTTTGGCCTGTTTTTTTGGTTGGTACATAGTAAATGAGGTTAGTAGAATCAGCTGTAGCAGCAACACTTCCTATGTGCCAGGTTCCAGTTTCAGTGTTTTTTTAGCCTTATTTCATCTATGCCTCATAGTTACCCTCTAAGACAAATACTATCAACTATATTTACTTTATGAATAAGTAATCTGACTTCCCAAAGGGAAGGACACACCAATGATTCCTAAACTTTGATGTTGAGCTAGAAACAGGTTTGTCTGACCCCAAAGCTCTGTACTCATAATGATTAGGATATACCAGGGGTGCCGAAAAGGTTATACACATTTTAAAGAGATATTATTACTATGCGTTACTTTATTTTTTTTTTTTGGAGACAGTCTCAAGCTGTTGCCCTAGATATAGTGCTGAGGTATCATAGCTCACAGTAACCTCCAACTCTGGCTCAAGGAATTCACTTGCCTCAGTTTTTGTATTTCAAAAGTTTTGTCCGTTTTTATGAGTCTACTTTAAACTGTAATATCTCAGTGAATATTTATTCAATTTAATCGAAATAAGCGCCATTTGAATCAGTGCACTTTTGCCAGCGTAACACAAGCCAATTCCGTTGGCATAAAAATTGGGTGCTCGGGATTTGATGAAGTCAACGAAGGCCATTTTTGCTAGGTCCTGATTGGCAAAGGTTCTACCGGTGAGAAAGTTATCGAAGTGCTTGAAAGATGGTAGTCGGTTGGTGAGAGGTCTAGGGAGTATGGTGGGTGGGGCAGAACTTCGATGCTCAATTCCTTTAATTTTCGGACGGTGATTAGTGAGACATGCGGCCGGGCGTTGTCGTGGAGCAGGATCGGACCTCTTCTGTTGACCAGTGCCGGCTGCTGCTGATGCAATTTTCGGTACATTTCATGGATTTCCTCACAATAGGACTCCGCTGTGATGGTTTGGCCTGGTTGCAGAAAGTTATAGTGAATCACACCAGCCCCTGACCACCATACAGTAACCATGATCTTTTTTTGGTGGGGTTTCGCCTTTGGGAAGTGCCTGGGTGGCTCATCGATGTCCAACCACTGTCCTGAACATTTCCTATTGTTGTAGAGAATCCACCCTTCATCACATGTGACGATCTGATCCAAAAAAGGATCGTTTCGGTTGCACAAAAGCAATGAAGAACAAACCTTGAAACGTGACAATTTCTGCCGATCGTTTAAATCGTGGGCCACCCACTTTGCGAGCTTTTTGACCTTTTCAATATGTTTTAAACCATCAAAAACCGCATGGGAGCTGACACCCAGTTCTTCCGCCATCCCACATACCATGTTTGTGATGGGTCAGTCTTCACCAGGGTTCTCAAATCCTCATCCTGGATTACTCTAGATGGACCACTTCGGGGCTCATCTTCGAGGCTAAAATTTCCAAAACGAAATTTCGCAAGCCAACGTTGAACAGTGTGTTCATTAACGCTATCGTTGCCAAATACCTGGTTAATTTTTCGGGCTGTTTCGGCAGCACTTTGGTTCAATTTGAATTCGTAGAGAAAAATTGGCCGAAAATCGCTTAATGACATCATACAGTAATAGGCTGAAAAGAATTAAAAAAATTAAAAGTAGAAAAAAATGAACAGCATCAATGTATAGAGTACAAAATTCTCCATCGATCAGTATATACCACGACACAGTAGAATAAATATTGAGATACGGAGCTACAAAAACACATGACATTAAAACAGACAAAACTTTTGAAACAACCTAATAGTAGTAGAGATGGGGTCTTGATTTTCCTCAGGCTGGTCTCAAACTCCTGAGGTTAAGCAGTCCACTCACATCGGCCTCCCAGAGTGCTATGATTACAGGCGTGAGCCACAGGTCCTGGGCCTATGTATTACTTACTTGACATATAGAAGTGGGTGGATGCTGATTATAATCACTTTGAACACCTGTTGTAATTGGGAGAAGTAAAAATTATTGGTATATATTAAGTAATACAATTTCAATACAGTTCTTAACCTTTCTCAAAATGTACATACATGTTTTGGCACCCTCTGTATTTCAAGTATTTTCATATATAGTGTTTAAGGACTTGAACTGTGAGATCTGTATTACACATATTTTCTTACTCTATGGGGTATGTTAGTGTGGGGATTTAAAAAATTTAGATATGTACGTAAAACCTCAAGGGTCTGTTAACTGGTCAACATTCAGAGGTGGTCAACATAAGGAAGTAGGTCTACTGTTCTGAAAATATACATGTGGTGTATGTCTGATCTATGAAATTAGGTGTCCTTAAGGAAGTGGTCCGTGTAGGGCAGTAGTCAACAATGGAGGTTCCAATGTAGAGAGAGACAGGCTATTTGTTGCCCAGGTTCATCTGAAATTCCTGGCCTCAAGCAGTCTCTTGTTCCTACCTCCCAAGTGTTCCTCTTGGTGCCTGGATTTTTTTTTTTTTTTTTTTGGTAGAGACAGTTTCAGTTTATCACCCTCGGTAGAGTGCCCTGGAGTTACCCAGCTCACAGCAACCTCCAACTCCTGGACTTAGGCAATTCTCTTGCCTCAGTCTCCCAAGCAGCTGGGACTATAGGTGCCTGCCTCAACATCCAGCTATTTTTTTGTTGCAGTTTGGCTGGGGTCAGGCTCGAACCCTCCACCCTTGGCATGTGGAGCCAGCGCCCTACCCATTGAGCCACAGGCACCGCCCTGTGCCTAGATTTTTATATTTATGTTGAATTCAGGAAGACATTTGATCATAGGGTACATCGTTTGAATTTTATTAACTCCTGGCCTTGCTTTAAACTAAACCAGAGTAGAGGATTTCGTGGTATAAAAAATAGGCAGAATAGCTTCTCAGTTGAGATAGACTTTAATGGTCATTGGTTAGAAATTGAACTATATAATGAAAGAGGCTTTTATATTGAGGCAAAATTATCTTACTCCATAATGTGACTCCTGTGATTATTTCAAATAAATCAGTGAGGGATACATGATGGGGAGAGGTTGTTAATACTTTTCCCACGAGAAAATCAGTCAGCTTTTCATTAGGCTAGATCTCTGTTCTTAGGGATTATAAGCTTAGATAAAAGATGAAATATGAAGAAATGTAAAATGCTTGATGTTAATAACTCAGAAATAAAGGAGGGTACTGTTATATTAATAAGTAAATAAGATTTAGGGATTTTATTTATAGTTGACCCTTGAACAGTAGTGTTAAAGGCACCAACCCCTTTGCATGTCAAAAATGTGAGTATAATTTCTTTTTTTGTTTGGAGACAGCCTTAGAGTGCTGAGGAGTCATAGCTCACAGCAGCCTCAAATTCTTGGCTTGCCTCAGCCTCCTAAGTAGTTGGGACTACAGGCGTCTGCTACAACGCCCAGCTATTTTTAGGGATGAGGTCTCGGTCTTCCTCTGGCTGGTCTTGAACTCCTGAGTTTAAGCAGTCTGCCCATCTTGGCCTCCCAAAGTGCTAGGGATTACAGGTGTGTCCTTTATGTTGAGGAAGAAGAGGCCATATTGGTCTTCCTGTCTCAGGTGGCAGAGGTAGAAGAAAATGAGTCTTACATGGATCCATGAGTTGAAACTCGTGTACCAGGGTCAGCTGTGATAATGGCAAAGTTATAGAAATAGTAGCATCTTTATTGCATTAGGGGTGTATTCCCTTCTTCAAAAGTAGCCAAATTTCCACTACTGTATATACCGGTAAAGGGGTTTTGATGGATTAAGCTGTGTTTATTATAAAGTACCATTTCTTAAGAGGGCCAAGGTTGGGAGCAGTTGGGCTAAGATACATTGTCCAAGAAAAAGAAAATACTTAAAGCTGGGCTTGGTGGCTCACGCTTGTAATTCCAGCGCTTGGGAGGCTGATGTGGGTGGATTTCTTGAACTCACAGGTTTGAGACCAATCTGAGCCAGAGCAAAATCTCATTTCTAAAATTAGCCAGGTGTTGTGGTGGGCACCTGTAGTCCCAGCTACTTGGAAGGCTGAGGCAAGAGAATCGTTTAAACCCAGCAGTTTGAGTCTGCTGTGAACTATGAGGCCATGGTACTGTAATGAAAGGGTGACCAAGTGAGACTCTCAGTTTAAAAAAAACAAAACATATACATACACATACATACATATATATGTAAAATAAATTCAGTGTAGCTTAAGTGAACAATTTCTACAATAGTGTAATGTCCTGGAAGCTATATCTTCTTTAATGGTGAGTGCCCTATATAGGTGTGCCTTTTTTTTTTTTTTAACCTTCCATTCTGTATTTTTCTCAGTACCCGTTCTAGGATTACAGGCTAGCCTTTTTCCATTATTAGTAGAGACTGGCCTCTTGCTCAGGCTGCTAGTCTTGAATTTTTGATCTCATGCAGACATCCTGCTTTGGCCTCTCTGAATGCTAGGATTCTAGGGGCATGGGCCGGCCATTATTGATTGCTATATGTGTACCATGTATTTTTACCAATAGGAATAGTTACCATATTACATAGTTAAAGAACCTCTACATTTTTTACTCAGTATTTTACAACTTGTTTTTGGTTAATGGTTAAATACTTTGTCGTAGGGATTAGCAGAACTTAAAGTCAGTGTTTCTTGTTTTCAATTACAAACATGAAAAGACCCGAACATCCAACATTCTCAATTGCTTAATTAATACAAATGTATGGATCTACTTTTCCCTTGCTTGACTCTAATAAATTTTCAAATGAGTCTACAAAATTAGCTTGTAAGGTATAGCAGTGGAGGTGCCCATTCTTTCTTCACTGCATTGGATTATAATTCTTTTTTCTTCTTTCTGGTTTTTTTTAAATTTTGAGACAGGATCTCACTATGTCCCCCATGGTACATCGCAACCTCAAACTCTTGGGTTGAAGCAATTCTCTTGCCTCAGCCTCCTGAGTAGCTGGAACTATAGGCGCCTGCCACAACGTCTAGCTATTTTTAAAGACGGGATCTCGCTGTCACTCAGTCTCATCTAAAACCCATGAGCTCAGATAATCCACCCACCTTGGCCTCCCAGAGTGCTAGGATTATAGGCGTACACTGCCCGCCTTAATTTTTTTTTCCTTTCTGGAGACAGTCTCACTTTGTCACCCTTGGTAATGTGCCATGGCATCATGGCTCAGCATCTGCAAACTCTTGTGGTCACATGATTCTCCTGCCTCAGCCTCCCACGTAGCTGGGACTATAGGTGTCTGCCACAGTGCATGGCCATTTTTAGAAACGGGGTCTTGCCTTGGCTCAGGCTGGTCTTGAACCTTTGAGCTCTGGCAGTCCATCTGCCTCAGCTTCCCACAGTGCTCGGATTATAGGCATGAGTAACCATGCTGGGTCAGCATTTCTTTTTTTTTTTTTTTATTTTTTCTAGCTTTGAAAACAACTTTATTAGAAGGCTGTTTTAAGTGATAGCTTCCAATTTTTTAATTTTTAATTTTAACTTGCTAATTCTTCGTTTGAAGTACTTTTTTTTTTGTTGTTCTTCTTCTGCCCATGCTCTGTCCCATTGCCTTGTCCCATTGCCTTGTCCCCTTGCCTCCCCAGGAGCTGGGATTACAGATGCCCACCACAATGGCTGTTTTTGATGTTAGTAGAGATAGAGTCTTACTCTGGCTTACTTACTGCTGCTCATACTGGTCTCGAACCTCTGAGCTCAGGTAATCCTACTGCCTCAGCCTCTCACAATGCTGGGACTACAGGCGTGAGCCATCATGCCTGGCCATAACTTCCAATTCTTAATTTGCTTTTTGACAAATCCCTTATATATATTTATATATAACAATTTTTGCGTTGATATTTGCATCCTATTGAAGTTTTCTTCATCAGGCCATTCTGGTGGAATGAAGTGCAGCTGTGAAGTCTCTAGTTGACCAGTATTATTGAGTAAGGGCACTGGGGTGAGCCAGTGCTTACCCTCTTCTCCAGGACCCCCGCCCCCCAACATAAATTCACACTGAGAGTGTGAATTCTCACTGCCTTGTCATTCAAAAAGGCTGAAATAAATCTTCTAAGTCTAGGGAACTGGACTTCTGCCTTCAATGCTGAGGTTTCTCCCACTCTCCCCACCCCCAATTACCAAGATCCTGAGTCTCCCTGGGGACAAGCCTTGCCCCAGCTTGCTAAGGACTCTCCTTCTGTCTCTATTCCTGAGAGGAATTTCTTCGTACACAACATTGGGAGTGGCCCTCAGGACCTTAGGCCTGCCCTTCCCCTCCCCCCCGTGGCATGGGAAGGTACAATCAACTATGAACATAAATGTAAATGAAAAATGAACTTTAAAATGATAGGCTATTAAACCTGTAAAAATAGTTAGGACATAACTGTTCAAATAAATACAAAATAAATAGGCTCCAAGCAATGTGACATGTCGTGTGAGTAGAATGTGAGGCTGGTCTCATTTTGCCCCAGTAGGATTGGACACATCCCCAGGGGTGTCAGGGGCAGACTTTAATGTTATCAATCAAACAACCTGCTCCCCTTGTCTTCCCTCTGGAAACACAGAACTTGCATATTCTTCGTTTGTCTTAAACAAAACCTTTTCCCCAAAGATACATGATTAAGGCCTTTAACACCTTTGTTCTCTCACCAGGGCTTGCAGATGCTCTGCCCATCACTTTAAAATATGATCTCCGTGGGTGGTGCCTGTGGCTCAAGGAGTGGGGTTCTGGCCCCATGTAGCAGAGGTGGGGGGTTCAGACCTGGCCCCCGCCAAAAACAAAGAAAAAAAAAAAAATCCCCCATTGCCTTCATGCCAGAGTGAGAACAGTGAATTTGGTTCTGAGCTGGTGCCAGTCTTCACAAGACTCCAGGCCAGCTTAGAGCACTAGGAGGTCCCAAAGCAGGGAGCAGAGGCCTCTGGGTTCTAGGGCTTACCTCCCATGAAGCCAGGTGCCATAATGCCAGGCAGCCGGCGCTCCAGTGCATGCGCACTACAGGTGCTCAGCTGCTGGCGAGCTTGGAGGCCAATGGGCCAGCATTTCTTAATGTAGGGAAAGGCCTGCACTTCCTTTTTTTTTTTTTTTTTTTTTTTTTTTGAGATAGTCTTTGTGACCCTTGGTAGAGTGCTATGGCGTCAAAGCTCACAGCAGCCTCAAACTCTTGGGATTAAGCGATTGTCCCTCTGCTGCCTTCCAAGTAGCTGGGACTACAGGCACCCACCACAATGTCCAGCTATTTTTTGTTGTTGCAGTTGTCATTGTTTAGCTGGTCTGAGCTGGGTTCAATCAAACCCACCAGCCTTCCGGTGCCTGTGGCTGGCGCAGTAACTACTGTGCAACAGACACTGAGCCCCACACTCCTTTTTTTGAGGTAGTAACACAAGCAGTTATAATTTTCCACAAACTTGTAATTGTCAGCTTGTTTCCATATATAGTATATAGATGCAATGAAATATCTTGACAAAGATACTACATTGGTAGTACAGTGTTTCACAGGACACAAGTTCTGTCCAATTGTCCTACCAGTTGTGATTCTAAGTTCTATCAATTACGTGGTAACCTCCAAGTCTTAATTGTAAAGGTACAGTTCTCGTTTTTCTCTTTGTAATTAGTGAGTAATCTGTTGGAAAATACTTTGAGACCATGGAAGTTTACATACTCTTAACTTTTGACCAGTGCTTTTAGCTTACCCTTAGTCTGAGTTCATTAACCTGGTGTGATAGTCACAAATATTGTTATCGTATTTTAAAACATTGCATTTTCTTATGTTTGTGATAATTGAGTTTTGATTTTCTGGTTTTTTATTACACTGTTTGGAACTGTTTTAACTTGGATTTTGACAATTGCATATGCTGTTTTTTACATGACAATTTCCATATACCGATAATGTGATGTGTAGAGTGAGGTTTGTCCCAATTTTTTACAAATGGTGGTTGGGGCGGCGCCCGCGGCTCAGTGGGTAAGGCACCAGCCTGATATACTGAGGGTGGCGGTTTGAACCTGGCCCCAGCCAAAGTGTAGCAAAAAATATCTGGCCGTTGTGGTGGTGCCTGTAGTCCCAGGTACTAGGGAGGCTGAGGCAAGAGAATCGCCTAAGCCCACAGTTGGAGGTTGCTGTGAGTTCTGATGCCACAGCACTCTATCGAGGGTGATAAAGTGAGATTCTCTTAAAAAAATAAAAATAAAGAACACAGTGGCTGCCTAGTAGTGCCGTTTTTAATTATCCAGTTCCTCTCTTGATTCATCTTATATATACACTAATCTGTAAACATGGCATTTTAGCATACTTTATTTGAAAGTTTTTTTTAAGAGAGTCTCGCTTTATTACCCTAAGTAGAGTGCTGTGGCATCACAGCTCACAGCAACCTCTTCCAACTCTTGGATTTAGGTGATTCTCTTGCCTCAGCCTCCCGAGTAGCTGGGACTGCAGGCGCCTGGCACACCTGGCTATTTTTTTGTTACAGTTTGGCTGGGGCTGGGTTTGAACCCACCATCCTCGGTATATGGGGTCGGTACCCTACTCACTGAGCCACAGGCGCCGCCCAGCTTTCTTTCTTTTTTTCCTTTTTTTTTTTTGAGACAGAGACTCAAGCTGTCGCCCTGGGTAGAGTACTGTGGCATCACAGCTCACAGCAACCTCCAACTTCTGGGCTCAAGTGATTCTCCTTCCTCCGCCTCCCAATTACTTGGGACTACAGGTGCTTGCCACAAGGCCCGGCTGTTTTTTGTTTGCCACCATCATTGTTTGGTGGGTCCGGGCTGTATTTGAACCCGCCAGCTCAGGTGTATGTGGCTGGTGCCTTATCCGATTGAGCCACAACTTTGTTTTTTCATAGCTTGGAAATGTTTTAGAACTATCATATCCCGTTCTTGGCATGCTAGACATCTTTACACGGTAAGTGTTTTCCTTGAGATGTCTGTGTTTTTAATAAGATGCTTGGGGATGGAACAATTTAGTAATACACCATTCTTTTCAAGGGTGTTTTTTGTGCCTGTATAGAGACTAGAGGGTGATAATTACAAATAAAAGACGGACTGATTAAAAAAAAAAAAAAAATCAAAGTAGTATTGGAAAGGGCAGGAAAAAGACAAGAGACCTAAAAGGGCGAAAGAGAAGGTGGTGTGTGTTAAACAACTTAGATGATACTGCTGATCCTAAAAGGTATTAAAACACTTACCAAGAAATTGTCAGACTGGGAACTTGGGAATGCAGTTCATTACTGCCATCTAGTGCCACTTAGTTTTTAAAATTCTTCAAAGAAGGGAAAGAATTATAATGGATAGGCTCTGTGCCTGTAGTTGAAGCAGCTAAGGCGCCAGCTACATATACTAGAGCTGGTGGGTTCGAATCCAGCCTTGGCCTGCTAAACAACAACTAGAACCAAAAAATAGCCCGGCGTTGTTGTAGGTGCCTGTAGTCCCAGCTATTTGGGAGGCTGAGGCAAGAGAATCGCTTAAGCCCAGGAGTTGCAGGTTGCTCTGAGTTGTGTTGCCACGGCATTTTTATCCAGGGCGACAGCTAGAGGGTCTGTCTCAAAAAAAAAAAAGAAAAAAAAAAAAATTAGGATAGGGAGTTGTATTTAGTTTAAATGGAATGTACAGACTAGTTTTTAAGACAGCAGAGATTTTAAGGTATGGTTCTGTCTGAACTTAATAACTTGAGGTAAATCACTTGCTCTCTAATGATTTGAGATTCAAGTCATACTTATAGTATCTTTGTTTCTTTGTCTTATTTTCTCCCCATGCCATTAAGAATAAGCATAATTTGAGTAGTCTATATAAATTAGGTGGTGGCTGGGTAAAGGAGTTGGTACATAGCCCAGTAGAAACATACTTTGTTCACTAACTTCATACTTTTTGCAGTATATATGCTTTTATATACTGAAAATATTCTGGATGAATGGTCTAAAAATGTGTCTGGTCCGTTATTTCCCTTCCTTCTGACCTTTGTTCCATGAGAAGGGGGTGTTTCTAGTGTCCAGAAAAAAAGGCAAGGGACTTTCGAAGGCTTGGCTTCAATTTTAAATTAATTGGGCTCAGCTCCAAATCTAGGATTTTTGTTTATTTGACAGTCTCATTCACTTGGCCCGGCTAATGTTCTGTGGCATCAGCCTAGCTCACAAACACCTCAAACTCCTGGATTCAATGATCCTTTTGCCTCAGCTCCCACGGGTAGCTGGGACTACAGGTTCCCACCACAATGCCCTGCTAAATTTTCTATTTTGATAGAGACAGGGGCTTTCGTTGAGGCTGGTGTCAAACTTCTGAGCTTAAAGGATCCTCCTGCCCTGGCCTTCTAGCAATAGCAGTAAGTTGAGCAAGTTGAGAATTGCACAAATGAATTGGAAAGGATGCTGTTGACTCTTTCTTGGAAGTGAAATAATAGATAATGAAACAGTCTCAACCTTCTGTTTTGTTTTGTTTTTTTAAGATAGTTGTCACCCTGGGTAGAGTGCTGTGGTGTCACAGCAATCTCAAACTCTTGGGCTTAAGCCATTTCGCTCGCCTCAGCCTCCCAAGCAGCTGGGACTACAGGTGCCAGCCACAATGCCCAGCTATTTTTTGTTGCAGTTGTCGTTGTTTAGGTGGCCCGGACCAGGTTTGGACCCACCAGCCTTGGTGTATGTGGCTGGCACCGCAACCACTGTGCTACGTTGTTGAAGTTATTTGTATTTTGTTGTTAATTTGAATAGGGGGGTTGTTAAAATCAGTTCAAAAAATGGAACCAAATATGAAATATAGCCAAATACTACAGATTTGTAATCAAAACAAATAGGAAAAGTTGGCCCATTCATCTTTTAGTTGTTTCAAAAAAAAAAAAGTCTCACTTATTAACCCTTGGTAGAGTGCTGTTGCGTCACAGCTCACAGCAACCACCAAATCTTTGGGCTTAGGCGATTCTCTTGCCTCAGCCTCCCCAGTAGCTGGGATTATAGGCACCCGCCATGACGCCCGGCTATTTTATTTTGTTGCAGTTTAGCTGGGGCTGGGTTTGAACCCACCACCCTCGGTATATGGGGCCAGCACCTTACCCACTGAACCATAGGTGCCGCCCTTTTAGTTGGTTTTTTACACTTGAAATCTGATGTGTGTTACTGTCTGTTTTTTTTATTTTATTTTTTGAGACAGAATCTCAAGCTGTTGCCCTGGGTAGAGTGACTAGGCATTACAGCTCACAGCAATCTCAAACTCCTGGGCCCAAGTGATCCTCAGTCTCCCAAGTAGCTGGGACTGCAGGCACAGAGTCTCACTTTGTCACCCTCAGTAGAGTGCCATTGTGTGATAGCTCACAGCAACCTCAAAGTCTTTGGGCTTATGTGATTCTCTTTCCTCAGCCTCCCAAGTTTCTGAGACTACAGGTGTACCCCACAATGCCCATCTATTTTTTTTTTTTTTTTTTTTTTTTTTTTTATACAGTGTTTGACTTTATGGCCCTTTGGTAGAGTGCCCTGGCATCACACAGCTCACAGCAACCTCCAGCCCCTGAGCTTAAGCGATTGATTCTCTTGCCTCAGCCTCCCAAGTAGCTGGGACTACAGGCGCCTGCCACAACGCCCAGCTATTTTTTTGTTTGCAGTTTGGCTGGGGCTGGGTTTGAACCTGCCACCCTCGGCATATGGGGCCGGCGCCCTACTCACTGAGCCACAGGCGCTGCCCAATGCCCATCTATTTTTAGAGACATGTCTCGTGGTTCAGGCTGACCTCAAACCTATGAGCTCAGGCAATCTACCCACCTCAGCCTCCCACGAGTGCTAGGGTTACAGGCATGAGGCACCACGCCTGGCCAGTAGAAAACTACAAACAAGTAATTCTTCATTTTTGTAGTAAATTTAGAAACTACACCATAATCAACAGAAATGAGAAGTATAATCGTTCGTTGAATTTAGAGATGACAGCCATTTTTAGCATTTTTTTTACTTGTATGTCTGGATGCTTTTCCTCTAAACTTTTGTTCCAAAGAATATTTCATCTGTATCAATTCTATACTCTTAAATTGGAACTAGGTGCCATAGTTGTTAAGATTGAGAAAAATTGTTATAAAATAGATATATAAAATAATTGTTATAAAATGAATGTGTAGTATTCATTTCTGATACATAGTGTAGAGGGTTCCCTGCTGAATGGGTAAGTTGTTCATTGTGTATGGTTTGGTGATTTTTTTTTTTTTTTTTCTTTCCCCATTTCCCCTTACATATAGCATGCTGATGACACATAGGGCCATCTTCTCTCCTCAGTAGGTAATTTCTTATTAAGCCAGGGAGATTTTATCTGTGTTTACATATTAATATGTGTATTGCTTGTGAAAAACAGTTGTGAAAACTGGTTTTATATCTCTACTTGTAAAAATAGCAAGTCTTGATTAACCAATTGTATTTGTAATCAGTTAGGCCTTTCTGCAGGTTTCTTTTTTCCTTCCTCTATGATTGTTATTTTCTGGTGAAGTCAACAGCTGTCAGGCTATAGGTGATTTTCAGTGGCTACTGTTCATTAATTTTCATTATGTGCTCTTAAAAAAGGATAAATAAAAACTGCTATTGGAAAGATGTAATTTAGAAATAGAGATAAAGGATATACTAGAATTTCAGAATGATTTGAAGGGGGAACAGAAGTTATTCAGTACTGTCTGTTAAATGACTTCTAAGGCTCAGAGTGGTAGGGATCATGTATCAATTATAGTATACTACCTGTTTTATTACATAGATAAATGAATACATAGGATATTTTCACATCATTATTAAGAACTAACTTGTCACAATTTACTTGAACACTAGAAGGGGTGAGGTACTAGACACTGGTATCTTTTTGATTTGAGGTTCTGCAGCATTTTTCTAAGGAGTGAAGAGAAATGAATCTTACGTTACTCTTTAAATCTTGTAAAGTTTTAGGGGTTTTGATGGGAAAAGGCAGCACTTTTAAATAAAAGTTAAAAATGTAAAAACACATTTTCACTTACAAAATTAATGTTATTAATCTTGTGTGTTGTGATAGGATTTAGCCTCATCACACATATAAGAATGGATAATTTTTAGAGCATATGTTTAAAACATACTGAAAAATTGTATTTTCTTTCTTAGTTCCCTTGGTCCTCATTAAATACATGTGTTTCACTGGTTACTTTTATCATCATCACCATCTGGTACTATTAACTGTTCTAGCTATATTGTAGGACATCATATAAGGAGTAGGTGTAGAGTTCAATGCACTCTATAAAAAGATGATATTGGTATTTTATATATGCAGCATGTTATGAATCAATTGACATGTCTGGAAATACATATTTCCAGAGGAAATAAATTGATTCTGTTTATTGCCTTTGTATAAGAAAATTACATTTAAAGGGTAAGTGTAAGCTATCCATGTTGATTTAACTAATGAATGCTTTGGGACAGAAATTGGAGTTTTGTATTTTCGTGGGGAATAAGTGAAACTTCTTTTAATCGAAGCACTGTTAAGAATCTAAGATAGTTATTGATGACTGGTTATAGTATGATGGTGAATGTGGAAAACAGCAGAAATTCATACAGAATTTGATTGTAGGAATTGTAATTTCTTTGAGGACTTGAAAATAGAGAAGGGCCACTTGGAATTAATAACCAAGAGGATTGTATTACCAATGGTCTCCAAGGGGGGATTTTTTTCCCCCTGTTAATTGATAGTTCGATGTTACTGAAGTTGAATGGAGAAAAGGAAGTTGAATTTCTCCCAGGATATGTTTAGGGTCTTTAGTCTATATTTGCTGCTGTGAGATATCTTTAAGTGGACTGATATTCTACAGTCACAGCAGTTCAAAATGAGAGTAGATTAAGTTTATCAAGCAATATTGTTTGTAGCATCTGTTCACCTGAATACTTTTTTCCTTCCAGTTATTTCGCTTTGTGAAGAACCTTATCAAACGCGCAATGGCTAGCAATGTTACCAACAAGACAGACCCTCGCTCCATGAACTCCCGTGTGTTCATTGGGAATCTCAACACTCTTGTGGTGAAGAAGTCTGATGTGGAAGCAATTTTCTCGAAATATGGCAAAATT
>CAUYPK010035289.1:0-15215 GCA_963574355.1 Loris lydekkerianus | reverse complement strand
GGCTGAGTACATTGGATACTTTTTCTTCCATTCTTGAGATACTTTGCTAAGAAGAATATGTTCCAGCTCCATCCATGTAAACATGAAAGAGGTAAAGTCTCCATCTTTCTTTAAGGCTGCATAATATTCCATGGTGTACATGTACCACTATTTATTGATCCATTCATGGGTTAATGGGCACTTGGGCTTCTTCCATGACAAAACCTTCCCTTTAGAAGAGAAGTTACTTCTTGTTTAATGACAGGACTAAAATTGGATGCCCCATTATTAAAAAAAAAAAAAAAAAAAAAAAAAAAAAAAAAAAGTGAATACCATAATATAGCTAATATTTTGTTAATCACATATCTTTTAGCCTTTAATTATATACTGGCTATAATTTCATTCAGATATTCCTCAGTTGTCTCTAGGACTCTATATATTTTTTTCTGAATTATAGACTCTAGCCTTATCATTGGATAGTAACTAGAACTGCATCTTTTCTCTAAGCAAGGAGAAACTTCTCCAAAAATAAGTAAATAGAGGTGGCACCTGTGGCTCAAAGGAGTAAGGCACTGGGTACCAGAGGTGGTGGGTTCAAACCCAGCCCTGGCCAGAAACTGCAAAAAATAAAAATAAAAAAAAGTAAATAGACTGACATGGTGGTTTACGCCTGTAATTCTAGCACTCTGGGAGGCCAAAACAGGAGGATTGCTTGAGCTCAGGAGTTCCAGACCAGCCTGAGCAAGAGGAAGAAGACTAGCTTGTCTCTACTAAAAGTAGAAAAACAGAGGCAAGAGGATCACTTGAGCCCAAGAGTTGGAGGTTGCTGTGAGCTATGATGACACCATGGCACTCTACCCTGGGCAACAGCTTGAGGCTATATATATTTATATATATGTAAATTACATTTTTAAAACCTTTTAAATCTCCAGCAAAAATACTACCAGCTATTCCTCAGTGTCACACCCAACTGCGCACAGTGTGGCCTTCTAGCATTTACTGTTCTCACACATCCCTTTGGCCAAGAGAATGGTCTTCTGCTGGCTAGATATGATGGATTAAAATCAGTCTTACATATTTCTTTCCCTGCTATAACATTAGTTTATTTATTTCTCTTGTAAAAATCTCCTAATTCAGTTTCTGTATTTCTAATCACTTCCTTCCTGGTTATTAACCAGTGTTCTTCACCTAAATATGACTTAAGTAACTATTTTTTCAGATCTCCCAAGCATGGTTCTTAACTACAATAGTAGTAGTCTTGATGAGTACATAATTTATTACATAGAATATATACTCTGAAAGCTTTAAGTCTTAAGCCTTAGTTGAAATAAAAAGGAGGGGGAATGGAACTCTTACTAGGTTCATCTTAAATCACTCTTCCGTTCATGTCATCACCCTTCTCAGAATCTATCAGTGACTCCCCAGGACCTATAAATCAGATCTAGGCCAGGCACTGTGGTTCACGCCAGTAATCCTAGCATTCTGGGAGACCAAGGTGAGTGGTTTGCTTGAGCTCAAGAGTTGGAGACCAGTCTGAGCAAAAGTGAGACCCGTCTCTACCAAAAATAGAAAAACTAGCTATATATAGTGGCACACAGCTACTTGGAAGGCTGAGGGAAGAGGATTGCTCAAGGCCAAGAGTTTGAGGTTGCCGTAAGCTATGACACAATAGCACTCTAGTCTGCCCAGGGCATAGAGTAAGACTCTGTCTCATAAAAAAAAAAGAATATAAAATTAAATCTAAACCCTTTAGCCCATAGGACCCCTACATCTTGTGTGTTATCTCCTGCTTGCTAGGCCACTGGGCTTCTCTCCTTTTCTCCAGCTTACCCTAGGCCACCTGTAACTCCTCCTCCTTCTCCACCATTCCGTCCTTCTGTGTCCCTATCACTCATTTTCAGGGCCAAGGTTAGATGTTACCTTCTATACTAAGTCTCTTGCTTCTGGATAATTTCTACCACATTTTACTTTTTTAAGTTTTGTGGCACTTTTCACTACCTTTCATTTGAGTGCAAGCTGCCTTTTATTTGAGTGCGTATCTTCTCAACTCCTCTGGTCCAAAAACTTCCTGGGAGAAAAAGCTGTGTTATAGATATAGATACATCCTTTTCTGCCCCATGCCCATGACTAAAAGGTGCGATGTCAATAAAGCTTTGGTGTGAGAGTGAATGAATGAATGGGAACTGGAAAACATCACCACTTGTCTACTGATACACCACAGCTTCAAATTTCAACTTGTTAAATAGGTGAGGCTTGGAAAAGAAAAGTGTCCTTGGAGCAAGTCTTCTCCCTCTGCATGTTTGCATATTAGGAAATGGTATGATGTCTAAACTCCCATCAGGAATTCATGTGTCCCCAGCTTCCTCTATACCCAAACCCAAATCTTCTATATCCCAGAATTTCTCACTGCATGCTTTAATGCTTGTAATACAGTAATATTTTATGCCCACTCTTATCTATAATTGCTAGTCTTTGACATTAAATGTAAAATATTCATTCCTATACTTAAACATAATAATAGGTATTGCATTTTAGTAATTGCTATAAGCTATTGTGTTCTAAATCAGTCCAAACATGAAAACTAAGCATTTTTTTCCTACTCAGAAATCATTTCAATGATAACAACAATTTTTAAAACTTTGCATTTCTGAAGTACATTGTACTTGAGTATTCTAAAGCACTGCTGGGGCCTAATATCACATGAAGATATCAATCAGTCAGCCCTTCACCAGGAATATCGGCTTTACACACCCAGAAAGCACTCATAGCCTTTGACACTTGAACAAAAGATAGAAAGATAAGAATTATTTCTCAAAGCCAGGTTCTAGGACCACATTTGCCTTTCAAATTTAAAATGTGAAGACTTTTCCTTTGTTACAGCCCTCAATTGTATTATGTCCTATAATGTTATTTATTTCAATTGCCTCAGTTCTACCATATAATCCCTTTTGATTTGGAAGAGATATGAGATGTGAATCTGTAACACTACATATTCATAGCTCTTTCTTTTTCCTTCGGATATCCTTTGTCATCAATGTAGTACTGGCATGTCTCAATGTGCTTTTGTAACCTTATTCCATGTCCTTTGTTAGAAATTAGTAAGAGCTTGGCACATATGCACATGGTTTTTGGTGCACGAATATCCCTAAATCATACCTGTTACAGAAATAAGATTTTTAAGAAAATAACCTCGGAGATGTTAACTCTCCTGAAGAAAGGAGACTTTCTTCAGATTAAAGGTTAAAAGATACCTTTACCCCAAGCTTTGCAGAGTAAAAAGTATGTTACCTTATTTTCTTATGGTGATAAAATTCAAACTGCAGAATAATCAAAATCTGAAGGGCAGAAATAAAGACAACATTGTGTGAATCATTCGAAACAAAAATATTTTCTCCTCTACCTGCTACACCAAAAATAAATTCGTACTTTCTTCTAAAGAATCAAGGTCTTTTTTATTAGGCTATATTCTATATTCCAAATAAGTAATTTCTGTTTCTGCTGCCACTGATATGAGAAAGCAAAAAAAAAAAAATCATTATTTGTATTTTAAGTAGTTCTCCTACAAAGTACTGAGGGAGCAAAGGCCAAGTGTTTTTCATCTGGCACTTGCTTCGGATCAAATACCTTTTGAGTCGATGCATTAATAAGCCCGACTCCCATGAAGGCAGGTCCGCGGCAAACATGTCTGAGCACGTGGCCAGAGGTGGCCAGAGGGGGCACAGGAGGATCAGACATCAAAACTTCACCTTTCTTCTCCTCTTCTCCTTTATCCTCTAACAATTTCTTGGAGATTTCCTGTGCAACCCGGAAACCTTGAGAACTTTGTTTTTGACTTAAATGTTGGTTGACTTAAATCCTTTTATGCTCTTTTCACGCCACTTTAAGCCAAATAAAAGTTTGTTGGAAGACTCAAGAAGTGGAACTATTGTCTGAGGTGAGCCAGGGGTTTGTGGGTAAGCGTGTGAAAGGCAGGGTTGGGCTTGTTTGTAGCCTTGGGACGCACGGGGTCCAGAGCGACAGGCAGACCCACGTCCAGCCTTCCTTAGTTGGGTGAAAGTCCGTCTTCCTCTCACCTGTCTCAAAACATTATCTCAGAAGTGAGTGGGTCAGAAAGCCTCGCCTACCTCAATGCAGGACACATTATATAGTCCTTCACATTTCATTTTGGTTTTCATGTATGGCTGCTTTTTCATTAAAGGAAGAAAAAAATGTGTTACAAGTGAACTAATAACAAGTAATAACGGTCTTTCTCTTATTACCACCTATGTTTCTTAAGTAGGGAATGCTGGAAGGGATGGGGCAGTGAACAAACTAAAGGGCGAGTGACAGGAAGAAGGAACCTTCCGCCTGGGGCTTTCTTCCCGTTGCTCCATTACCATGCTCGAAAAGAGTCAGTAGCCTTATGGATCATCTGCAAGATTTCATAGGTGGTGTGAGATGCAGCTGGACATACCTAAGCGTGTACACACCTCAGTTCTAAAGGAGAGTCCGGGCTTATGCCCATCCACACAGTCAAGGCCATTCAGGTCCGGTGAGTGTCCCAGAGGAAGAGGCAAAGGCAAAAAGCTGGGTTCAACTCTTCACAGCAGCCTGAGGCAGGCTGGAATTCACACCTAGAAACCAAGGGAGGCCTACTGTCTAAGTTTCCATGGACGCTGCACTTTCAGATTCTTGGGCAAATCCAGACAACTGGTCATCCTGAAAACTCAAGAATTTAGACTTTCTTCACCATTGAAGTCTTTTCAATTCCATATTTTTAAAGTTGGCCACATGTTGGAAATACCTGGGGAGTTTTAAAAGCAACTAATTGTGTTTCACCCCCAGAAGTCCTGAGTCCATTGGTCTGGGATGTGACCAGGCCATAAGTACCCAAGATTCCATTTGGTGACTAAGTGATTTTGACACGCCATTTAGCCTCTCTCAGCCTCAGTTTTTCTGTTGGCTAAAATTAGCCCTTCTTTTTGTGTGTAATGTTTGCACAAATAATCAACCTTCTACTATTTAAAATGTTCTAAATCAGTGCATAGGAATCAATCACCAGAGGATCTTATTAAAATGAAGACTCTGATTCAGTAGGTGTGGGAGGAGGCTAGAGAATTTGCAATTCTAACAAGCTCCCCAGTGATGCTGATGAGCTTGTCCTTGATGTGCACATTGGGTATGTGGTAAGCAAAATAATATACCTCCACAAGGTGTTAGTATCCTAATTCGTGGAATGTCTGAATTTGTTATGTTATATGGGAAAAGGGAATTAAGGTTGCAGGTGGAATTAAGGTTGCTATTCAGCTGACTTCAAAATAGGTTAGCTGACTTCAAAATAAATATCTCTATTCAGGTACATGTCACAAGGGCCCTTAACAGTGGAAGAAGGAAGTAAAATGGAATAGTCAGTTTCCCAGTGTTACAATGTGAGGAAGCCAATCACTGCTGACTTTGGAGATGGAAGGGGCAGACACACTAATTTTAGCGCACAGAAACTTGTATCACACTTCTGACCTGCAGAACCCTGAAGTAATATACGCTTGCATCCCTGTAAGTGTTCATGGTCATTTGCTGAGTAAGTGATAGGAAAGTTATACAAGTGTAATGCTGATCCCCAATTCAGGTGAGCAATAAAAACTATTTCTTTTTTCATTAAGTCAGTTTCTCACTCTGAGTTCTCATTCTCCCAGACCTTGGCTCTTCCTGGGGTTTCGAACCCCCGCCAACCCCACCTGTGAGATTGGCTATGGTCCTGGAGTCCAGTGACCGCATAGGAGGTGGAATCTTGGCAGAGCTGCCCGTGGTGGAACCAGCAACCCCCAGACTGCAAGAGGAGTGCACTGTGTCCTCCCTGCCCTCCTGTCTGCCCCCCTTACCTCCCGCAGCCCAGGGGAATGCAGCTGCTGTCAGCTCTTCTCCCTCTGTGGTTCTCCAAGACTCTGAATAGATCTATGAATTCTCTAAATTCTTCCAGAGGTCTGGGCTTTGGAAAACAAAGTTCAGGAAAACATGCGGGGTGTTTTCATTTTCTCCCAGACTGCATGGTTCCCCCCAAGCTTCTGAGCCCAGCTGGCTCCACAAGAAAGGGGGCGAGGATAAGCAGAGGAAAAAGGAACAGACCAAAACATGACTCAATTTGTCAAAACATTAACCGTCTACTTATGTGTGAAAAGCAAGCACATGAGGTTTATTTTATGACACCCCACCCCACCCCACCCCCCACCCCCCACGCCCAGATAGGAAAGATCCTCCTGCTGTAAATATGCTGCATCTGCCTGGCATGTCCAGAAGCAGAAAAGCACCCCGGTTTTCTGAGGATATTGCCAGTGAGCTGAAAGGAGATGAAGGGACCTGAGAGGCAGGAGATCAGCTCAGAGAAAATCCAGAAAGTTCAGCCCACCACTTCTACATTCCTTCTAGGGCCTTGAGGAGGATGTGAGACTGGCAGGCCCACAGCAGTGCACATCAGCCAGTAGGCCTGAGCTCTGCAGCCGTGGACCATCCATGCCTCCCCTCTGGGAAGCCCTGGGCACTCTGAGTCGAAAATGCTTCCAACTGCATCTGCTGTTAGGCTGGCCCTGGCTTCTTTTCTGAGCCTGACAACTGAGTTCCACACAATTTCCAGAGCAAAGAAACACTCCGTGTACACTGTACACATTTTCTCTTTTGGAGGGGGGATTTAGTTACAGTGGCTTTGTAGATGACCACCTAGTAAATTATAATAAAATCCGGATTTATAAGAAGCAAACTGAGACTCAAGCCAATTGAAACTGCTTAAGAAATCTCCTGAAAAGATACACAGAAAAATATTGATAATTATTAATTCAGGAATGGAATTCCATGTCTACTTTGTCTCATTTTCTAGAATATGTTTTGTTTATAGTAAAATTTATAAAATAAATTTTTAACTATTGAATAATTATGGAGGGTTTAAGCTCCTTGGCATGGACTGGAGATGGTGGCTCATACCTGTACTCCTAGCACTCCAGGAGGCTGAGGCAGGTGGATTGCCCTAGGCTCACAGGTTTGAGACCAGCCTGAGCAAATGCATGAACCTGTCTCTAAAAATAGCAGGGCACTGCGGCGGGTGCCTGTAGTCCCAGCTTCTTGGGAGGCTGAGGCAAGAGAATTTCTTGAGCCCAAGAGTTTGAGATTGCTGTGAGGGATGATGCCACCGCACTCTACTGAGGGCAACAAAGTGAGACTCTGTCACAAAAAAAAAAAAAAAAAAAGATCTGCCAAACTCACTAAACTGGGCCTACACTCACTTTTAAATACCATGAATAATAAACACAGTAATAGTAACACTAATGACACCAGGCAATTTTTGTGTTCTTTGATGGGCACTACCCCATCTGCCCTAAGGACCATGGGGAGTTCTAGGCCTAGGTCGGCAGAAATGACTTCCTCTTTCCTCGGGCCGTGATGTTAGAGTCAGTGCTAGGAAGTTCTCAGCTGTCCTCACTCCTTTTCAGGGTGCTGAACACTTCCCTCTGCTGTCATTGGCTGGGCACTCAGCACCAAACAGAAATCAAGCCTTTTCTTTTTTGCCCAAGAACAGGTGCTTCAGATAGAGCCCCAAATAAAGAGAGAATGATGGAACAGAAATGTAGGTTGGAGGAGGATGGAGCCAGAGGGGAAGAACAGCTCTTGCCTGCCTTCTGCCAGGCCCAGGTCACCAGGTCACTGTTTATTTTATTGCCAAGCCTGCTATTAGCAGTAGGCCAGAAAGCTTTGGACTTAACTGATGTACATACAGCAAGCTGTTCATTTAATCTGCACATTTAATTCGGCTCGCTCTGCATGCTGCTCCAGCCTGGCTGCTTTCCATATAAGGAGTTCACAGTATCTTTCTGCAGCACCCCTGCCTCTGTCTTGAAAAACCGCCAAAGATGGCTTTGTGTTTAAAGCATGTGCTGTAGGCCGAAAACCCCAGCTGCATTGCCACCACCTTGCCCCCATTCCTGCCAGGTAAGTCCTGTGCCTTCCATTCTGTTTCTCCTTCATAGGACAGCCTGCAGAGTTCTATTATTTTGTGCTCATTTTTGATGCAAATAAGTGGGGGGGAAAATCAGTATTAATTTTGCTTGTCTATCAAATTATATCAGGAACAAATGTATTTATGTGTATATAATTATCCATGTGAAAATGCTACTGGACTCTGTCTGCTTTGGCGTGCCTTGAGGCAGATTTGGTGAAAAGCTGTAGGCGTGCTTTTCAGTGACAGATGCATTTCATATACATTCATAAGGTATAGGGATAGGAGAGTGGGAATTGTTAGAAGGAGGATCATTTTCCCATGTGTGTGTAATGTTTATTTTAAATAAATACTATCAAAGAATGTTAATAATCATAATGTTATTGAAAGGCGCTAAGAGGTTAAATAGATGGTTGCATTTTTTGTATTATCATTCATAAGCAATATTTGCCATAGAAATCCCACATTCGGGACAATGGTCTGTAAATGTATCATAGTCCCTCTTCTCTAAGTGGCTTCTATAGCTTAATGCCTGTCAAGGTTTTGTGAAATATCTGTGAGACCAGACGATGCCACTGGAGTGAAGGGAAGAGTGGGGAGATTAAAAAGCAGAGGCTAAGCTTGAGGAGTTCGTGCTCAGAACCAGGGGCACACGCCGGCGGGTAGGGAGGGCGGGGAAGCACGGCAGCCTGGGGGAAAGAAATAGCAAAGGGCAGGAGAGGAGGAAAATCCTCTGTAAATACAAAACTGGGAAAATAAAATGCAGATGCTAAGCCAGGCCTCGGTGGGGGGAAAAACAAAAAGTAAGGGCCCCTTGTCTTACTTAGTTCTGCCTGTGGCTATGGCTCTGCTTTGGGAACCAGCTGTCTCATTGAGGATTCGTTCTTCTCACATTAACCAAGATGAAAATAATACAAAACCCTGACAGTGAGGGACAGAAGCTTGAGCTGCAGCGTGTTTATCTACTCAGGGATGGCTGCAGACCCCCAAATCAGAGGCCCTTAACACTATTTTCTGTAGAAGAACAGAAATTTGTTCTTGTCATTATAATATATGTGAACTGTGCTCCTCATCTCAAGGGTTATTGTAAATATACTAAACGACTACAAAGTAGCTGACCCTGCGTTTGGTGTTTTCTTTGAATTCTATCATTTCTTGCCTACAGTCTGCTGATACTATTGGTACTATTCTCGTTTTTACAAGGAGGAAACACTAAGGCTCAAGGGAGTTAAATGTCTCAGCCACAGCCACACAGCTAACAAGTAGAGGAGACAGAATCTGAATTCATATCCACCTACCTGAGAAAATCCATACTCTTTTCACTTGTATGCAGCCTCTCCATCTAATTTGAAAATTTCATAGAATTATAAGGTAGGAGTAAGCAGGAAAATAAAATCATTTCCTTGGGAAAATTGGAATCACACCTTATAGTTAAGAATTAAATCCCAAAGTTTTCTAATTTTCCAGTAGTTAAAATATTAGCCAGACACACTGGGGTATTATTTCTCAATGTTAGTTACAGATTGTACTAACCTGAAGGGCTTTAAAAAAACACTTAAGCCAGTCTCCCCTCCCAGAGCATCTTGTTAAATTGGTCTGAGATGTGGCCTAGATATTATGGGTTTTGAAAGCTCCCCCAGGTTGACCCTAATGTGTAGCCAATTAGATATTTCCCCTTACAGCCTTTCCTAAAGTCTAGACCCATTAATTCAACTGTTAGCTGCCTTCACACCTCACAGGCTTCTCAAACTCAACGTGTCCAAAATAAATCATTCTGTCTTTCGCTTAAATCTGACCCTCCTCTTCTCATATGTCTTGTTAGAATACTCTTTTTATTCTAAGTAACTCATATAATATCTTTGATCTGAATCCTGAAATCAAAGTAGACATGCCTGATCACTGAACAGCTGCCATATAAATCCACACATTTGAGCAAACTCAAAATAATAGTTTCTTCCTGAATCCCAAAGAAAGATAATGCCCAAACTGAATGCTCTACAACAGAAAGTTAATTGAAATGGACATGTGGGTTTTATTGTTCATAAGAAAGTGAATCACTCATCAAATTTCTTATAAGTATGCCTTTGTGGATTGTTTACTTCTTCAAGGTACAGTACGTATGGAATATTTACTCATCCAAGGGATGTCGGGTTCCACAGGTAAACAAAGACCAGTAGATTCCATGGTCTGCCTACAGTTAAAAACTCCATATGCGAGAGAATGGTGCATGGCCTAAACAAAGAGTAAATGGATATCTTGTATAGTAGGTAGGACTATTTTCTATTATAATTATTAGAGTAAAACTCAACTTAGTTTTCCTGAAGGGAAAACAATCAAGTGGCCATTGGCTCATTTAACTAGAGTCCAGAGTTAGTCCAACATCAAGCCTAAATAAACCCAGAAGTTCAGTAGTAACAAAAAAGGTCTCTTCCCCTGTCAATTTACCCCTTTCCCTTTCCACCTTCTCTCCTCCCTGACCCTCCCCCAGTTCTACTCTGCCTCAAAGTAGGCTTCACTCACAAGCCCTTTCCCCTGGTAGCCCCCCCCCCCCCATGTCTGGGTTTCTATCCCTCCAGCTCTTAGTCCACCAAAGTCATTTTCTTTCTTATAGCTGTTGTACAAAAGCTTTGCAATTGAGGCTCACTGGATGCACCCCGGACTAGTCAGTAGGATCAAGGGGATTTGTGTCACTGTCTTTTATGTCAGGCTCGTGCCAGAATCAAGGAAGAATTAGCCCACTCTGACCACCTGGGACTCCCAGTGGGAGGCCTGGGCTCTGTTACAAAATAAAGAGTTCAATGTTAGGCTGGACAAAGTAAAAAATTTTAGTGCAGTATCTGCAGAGAGAGAAAGGTCTCCTCTATCTGGGGAAATAAGAGGATGTTCTAGAAGGTATAATTGGGGGCAGAATAGGAGGAGATATAAAAGAAATTTTAAGTACTTAATTTCCAACAATAATACTTTCATTGAAACATAATTCATAGGCTGGGTGTGAATACATCACTCCTATAATCCAGCACTCTGAGAGGCCACGGTGGGCAGATTGCTTGGGCTCAGGAGTTCAAGGTCAGACTGAACAAGAGTGAGATCCCATCTCTACTAAAAATAGGAAAACTACCTGGGTGTAGAAGTGCATGCCTGTAGTCCCAGAGACCTGGGAGGCTAAGGCAGAAAGATCACTTGAGCCCAAGAGTTTGAGGTTGCCATGAATCAGGAAGACCCCAAGGCACTCTATCCAGGGGAACAGACTGAGGCTCTGTCTCAAAAAAAAAGAAGAAGAAGAAAGAAAAGAAAAGAAACATAATTCACACACACACACACACACACACACACACACCCATGCCCTCTCCACCCTTATGAATCTAAGAAGCCACTTAATCTCTCTGATGCTTAAATTAAATGTTTGGGTTCCATAAATATTCTATTTATAACATAATAGGTTATACCACTGTTTCTTCTTTACCTGAGCTTTGCAATGTTTTCATGAAACTCTGAAAAGTGAAACTCATTTAAAATTTTTAAACCTAAAGTTTTGTGAGCTCTTCCTACCTGCTTATGAACTTTCCAGCACAGATACCATCCCTCTGCCCTGACTTCTTTTGAATCTTTCTCCAACTACAAAATCAGAATGAACAGGAATATTCACTAAATTTTGCTTACCAAAGAGCCAGAGCTATCTTGTTACAATTAATGAAAAGAAAATTTATGATAATTCTTAAAAGCAGTTTTGTGTGGGGAAAATTTTTCTTTCTGCCACTGGCCTCCCAGGTGATTTTACACAGGCAAGTCACATAAATGGTTTATTCCTTTCTAAAATGTGGATGATATTGGTGCCTCACAAGAATGACTGATAGTAAGATTCTTGTCAATTGCAAATGAAATAACATAAATGAAATAGCAGTTTTCAAAGTAGTATGTGAAGAAATTAGACGATCGTTGGAGTGTTTTGGGTTTTTTTTTTATTGTAAGCCACCTCTATTTTATGTTTATTAAATTCACCACCTCGGTTTATTATAGTAATTTAGCATTAGTAGTGAAATTCTGTTACTCTTTCCTTTAGAAATATACAAATCTGCTGATTTCTACATCTGGAAAACCGCCAGAAATTAAGGAAAAAGCATAAGAAGCAGGTTTTAAGTGACTAACAATAACAGCCCTAAGTGCAGGGGCAGAAACTCTTCCTCAGGTGGTAGTGGGTGTCCGAGCCGGAGGGGAAAGGGCATTTGCACCCTCTGGCTGTGGGGGGGCTAAGCCAAGCAGATGCCGAAGAAGCCAAGCACTCGGAAAAAAGCAAGTAATTTTACAAAAGGAAAACAGAAAGTGGAAACAACAGAAAAGAGCAACGCATACAAATAGGAGGGACTGTCACAGTGGGGTGGAGATTGGAGCGGAAGGCAGAAGCCTTGAACGGCAGAAACAGATTTTAGTGAGTGGGAAAATGGAACGGAGCAAAGGTATACCTGGGGTATTTGATACTGGAACACACTGTTTTCTAACAGCCCTTCCTATATATGACAGAATGTTTTCATTAATAATTATGATGTGGAATAAATAATAATAGCCTGACATAAACACAGTAAAAATCTCCCATTCACTGCAGTTTGTGTATATGTAGACACACACACACACACACACACACACACACACACACACACATGTACAGGGTGTCCATAAAGTTAGTGTGCAATTTGCAATGTAAAACTGTTGTAAATTGCACATGAACTTTGTGGATCCTCTGTATGTGTATATATGCATGAGTATATGTGTATATATACACATAAATCATGCCAATATAAACAAATAAGTGAAACATTTTCAACTGAAACAACTGGTAACTACTGAATTGTATATGGAATAATATTTTGTTCTGAATTTATCATTTAGTGTTTAAAGGATTTAACATGAAAAATAAACTTTACTTTGTATAGCTGTCTTCAAATTCCACAAATATTTTACATGTGAACTAAAATTTGTACTGCATCAGACAAAAATATTACACACTTCACATTCTGTTTCACAGCGTTTAAAGCATGAACAAAACCTCCAATAAGATACTGTTTCAAATTACAGCATATGTTACAAACTTCATAGAGAAAAACAGATTGAAGGAATTCAAGTTTGGAGTCTTTGTTTATGTAAGCACAGCACTATTAAGTACATGAACATATATGTTTGTGTATGTATAGATATGTGTGCACGTATCTGCATATGCTGTTAAACTCAACATCAATTGTTAGAATTTAACAAGATTTTTTTGGCGCAGGGATATTTTATCACTGATATTGTTTGGGGGGCTGTTTGCTTGGTCATGCACATTTCTGGCACACTGCAATATTAGAAAAACTTTTAGAAGGTGTATTATTGTTTTAAAATTCTCTATGCATGCTGCACACTCCTATTGCTAGCATTGGAAGGAAGCGCCTCCCAACACTGGAAGAGAGGTTAGCCCCTCACACCAAAAAGCCTTTGCATCACTCTGCCCGTGGGTCCTCGGGGCCTTGCTAAACTACATGCCAGACAAAAATGAACACACCAAATTGATCCCATTGTCTGGATCTCCCAGAGCCCTGTGTATGCAATTCCTACTGTGGGCCAGGAGTCATAGTTCCTGAACCCAGTTGACCTGGTTCAATTACTCAGCTAATTTAGAAAGTTCAACCGAGGCACAGTGGTAATCGAGAGCAAAAGTGAGTGGAAAGTAAAAATAAAGCTGGAGCAGCACAGGCATTGTGGCTAGAAAGCAAAAGTAACTACCCAAGTTTCAGGGTAAGGAAGAGAGATTTTATTTAGGAAGAACAAAAAGAATGTTTAGAGCCCTTCCAAAGAGATTTGGGATGGGTCCTTCTCATAAAAGAGAAAAGGTGAGAAACAGGGGCTGTGAAGGCCTGCAAGGGCATTAAATCAGGCATCCTCAAACTTTTTAAACAGGGGGCCAGTTCACTGTCCCTCAGACCATTGGAGGACCAGACTGTAGTTTAAAACAAAAAAACTGTGAACAAATTCCTATGCACACTGAACATATCTTATTTTGAAGTAAAAAAACAAAACAATTCAAATACAAAAACAAATACAATTCACACCGCCTCATGTGGCCCACGGGCTGGCTGCAGTTTGAGGACGCTTGTATTAAATACTCCATTTGAAATTGGCTGCAAGTCTTTCACTGGCCTCTCTGTGCCTCCTGGGAGAATTGTCATTTTCTCCTGGCTATTGATGCTTTCTAAAGGTCTTTAGCTACCTGGTTACTTCAGGCCCACATTCTTATGGGTCCCCCAGACTTCCTGGTTTTCCTCCACTGCCCTTGAAGCCCCCTTTGTAATGTCCCATCTCAATATCAAAAGAGAGATTTCTTTCAGAATTCAATCACAAGAAGCTGTGGTTTCTCTTATGTTTCCTACTGTAAGAATTCCTATTATATGAGTTATGGAATTCATTTTCTCATTTTTGCATTAATAGACAGAGTTCAGAATAAATAAATACACATACACATATAAATGTGTACTTACATATGCACATACAGCCTACATTCCCAAAGTGGGGAGCTTTCACAAGTCCAATTTCTGAATCACACCCCTGGAGAAGTTGTAGCATTCTGTCTGGGATGAGGTGCAAGAATCTACAAATTATAAAAGCATCTCTGTCTCTGATGCTTTCCAGGTAGAATAATCACTGGTAATAAATTTGCATCCTTCTAGTTCTGTGCTCATACTATTCTCTACTTCAATTAAATGTCTATGGTCTTGAGTATACCTTTCTATTTTGTCATTTGATTGTCCGTGTTCTTATGTAGTATTTCGTCTTGGAGATCACCAGACCATAGAATTGAAATTTAATTCTTAGAGGAAGAAAAAATCTTCTTTCCTCTTTCCTAAAATGGGGATTTCTTCCAAGTGTGAAGGCAGAAGGCAAAGCCTCGGATTTATCAGCTGTACGATCCTCAGCAGGGTGTGTATTCAAATGGCAATCTCTCTATTCTTACAACAAACCGATAAATAACTTTTTATACCAGCAAAGGGGTGAAAAAATCACAGTGCTTTTCATATCCTAATATGCAATATACTGTATATACTCGAGTATAAGCCAAGTTTTTGTGCCGAAAATTTGTGCCGAAAAACCTGAACTCGGCTTATACTCGGGTCATACAGGTTATTTGATTCAGTGCGCTTAGCTTAACAGGTAATCAAGCTAAATCACAAAGGTTAAAATCCTTCAAAACTGGATTCCTCCTCCTCATCATCTGCATGTCCAAACAGAGCTTCAGCTGTATCTGATGTGA
>CAUYPK010035287.1:0-24539 GCA_963574355.1 Loris lydekkerianus | reverse complement strand
AGGATATTCTCAGACCTATCCTCCAGAGTGACCAACCCAATCCTATGCCACAAAAGTAAACTCATTCAGAAACTTTTGATCAAACCCCTAACAGCATCTCTTATAAATGCTTGAATTTTGGAATGGGATTTTTAAAGATTATCTGTGAACTAAAGTTAAGTTTTTTACCTAGTTGTCAGGAAAAATTAAATTATTTTGAATGATTACAAAATTTTTCCCTCCATATTTTGCCAAAATGAGGAGTCCAGCCCGTTAGTATTGTTCATTTTGTTATTTTTGTCATTACAAAAGCATTCTAACCACATCTACCAAAAAACTAGAAAATAGGACAAATCTATCATACTTCAACTATCTTAATTGCCAGTATTTTGATATATTCTTTTCCCAAATTTGAAGTAAATTTTAAAACGTGGTAATTGTAGAGTAAAAACAAGTAGATTCACAGGTTTTTATTGATTTTTTTTTTTTCACAAGCTAGGCATTGTTCTATGTTTGCCTCATAACTTTCCATTTTAGTGAACTAAATGAACACCCCTCTATGGAGCTAAAGAAAAGTCTCTAAAATTGAGTGCTTTTTAGCTCTTTAATTGAGTCTTCACAGCTGACCAGAAATGAAAGTAAGGAAACAGGTGTTCAGGGCACTGCGTAGTATATCACCAAATGCTGACTGCAACCAGCTTTTTCCTTGCTCCTGTGCTGTTCAAGTCACTACTGACAAGGAAAGTGCAGCTAAACGCTGCTTCCATCTCTGTCCCCTCCCCTCTGTCTTTAGACTTTGTCTCTTAAAATACAAGCAAGCCTCATTTTTAACACTGAAAACCCTGTGTCCTACACAACCCCTCAGTCCAGGGGAAGCCAAGATAGTTGGTTACCCTACCAGGGAACAAGCTGGGCAAAAGTGTATGCCCCGGTAATGACTGGCCAACTTGGGGGGGCCAAGATCCTGCCCTAGAACTTCTCTGTGACAATGTGGGGAGCCAACATGTGCCCTTGGGCTCTAGGAACACCCCTACTCCACACCCACCTGGCTTCTCCATAGTCACAGATCTTGGGATGAGGCTTTACCACTCATCCAGCCTAGAGAAAGTCAACTGGGATATTCTGTAGGGGCTCATGACAGTAAAATGACATGAAATTTAGGTTAAAAATGAAAGCTCTGGAATTCTTATATTTTTATTCTGGCTGCCTTAAATGTCAGTTCTAAAATCACTTCACTCGATCATTAATCTGATTTCTTTTTTGTTGCATTTGACTTATGAGCCCTTTAGAAGTTAAAAATATTTTCCTTGCTTTGCAAAAAAAGAAATTCCATTTGCCTCCAAAAGTAGGCCTTCTATATATCACATATACAAGATTATACAATTCAGATCTTCACTTCCTGATTAATCCAGAGAGTTGGTGTTCTTAGGTATGGTGAGTCTTAAATAACAAGGGAAGCAGTTCAGGGATGGGCTTCATTTCAATTCAGTTCAACAAACAGGTAATGTAATGCTGTACATATAAACATGCTTAGACTGTACCCTATGGATTTTGCTATTGTCTCTTAAGCATGAAAAAAAAATTCTCATTGATTTCAAAAGATAGTGATGATAATTAATAAAGGTAGCTTCAAGAGACACTTAATGGGAAAAGATACAAGCTGAATATAGGGACCATGAAGAGAAAAAATAAATAGATGCTCTGTATATTTGCTGATTAATCAGCCTCTTTCCACTGAATTCTGGAAGAGGAGTTACTTTATGCTTGAGTATCTATGTTAATCTATGTTAAATAATATATGATATGCAGAAGGCCTACTTTTGGAGGCAAATGGAAATTCTTTTTTTGCAAAGCAAGGAAAACATTTTTAACTTCTAAATCAGGTCTTCTTAGAATGATGAAGTGTTTAAGGCTTGTTGGTTTGTACCAATCATATATAATTGTTTCCATACTGTTGGCTAAGACAACCATAGGAGATATGTACTCAAGGTCTTTCAGGTAATTTTTTTGTCCAAACAATGCAAATATTTTATTGCTATAGTTCTGTTGAATTTTTTAAAGAGGCTTTAAATCTATCAGGATTTTTTTTTTTCCTTTAGATTTCTGGTTAGGAGCATGGGGGTGGAGATGGTGGCAGAGGAACATGAAAGGAAACATAGTTCCTGCTGCTAGGGGCCCCGTGCTTTTTCATCTTAGCCTGAATCCTGTCCCACTGCTGCTTAAGGATTTGGGTGTATAAGTCTTGGGTTTTTTAATTATGCTTGAGCCTTTCAAGAAGCCTACACCATGAAGGCAGAGATAGAAACATATGCAGTGCAACGTTTTACATCCAATTTGAGGATTCAATCATTTGGGCCAAATCAGAGTTGCCAAATAATCAAAGGTATCACAGAGTTGGGGAAAACCTCTTTGTTGGAGGTGGAGTGGCAAAACTGCATGATGATTAATATCATGTTAGTTAAATATTGTTAAGAAGAGTAAGAACAAAGGGGGAAATTACTCATATTTTTACCATCTAAATCAACCATGTTATTTTTTCAAGCTCTTCATTCCATATATATATGAAGGTGTATACTTATGTTATACAGTCATAAGTGTGATATATCTTATATTTGACTTTCAGTGTTCATGCTTAACATGATATGATAAGCATTTCCCACATGGTTCAATCAAACATTTTAAATGGCTTTGCCATGTCCCACAGAATTCCTGTACCTCTGTGTATTTCACTACTTGTCAAGGATAGGACTTTGAGGTTGTCTGTGAGTGCTCAATGAATATGCTACTCAATGAATATGTTATATAATGTTTTTATTTCTTTGGGTCTGTTGTCACAGAATGCATTCCACAAATTGGATTACTAGGACAAAGAGTCTCAACATTTTTAAGTCTTTGGGCAAAGAATTGAAATTGAACACTGCTTTTCTGAAGAGTAGTGTCATTGTACACTCCTTCTCCTCAGCAGTTTCACAACTTTCTCAGCACTGGATTATTTGTCAAAGCAAATTGAAAATCATTTTGAGAAGAAAGAGTTACCTCGGCTTTGTTTCTTCTATGATAACCATCAGTTTGATGGTTATCAAATATAAATTGTATTCTAGGAAGAAAGGACATTCCTCACTGTTGACAAGTGTCTGTCCTGTGAAAGAAAAGGAAATCTTGGAAGTGGCATGGCAGAAATAGTTGCCTCCAATAAGTAACACATTTGAGGCACCTGCATCTCTTTGCTGGCTGCCAAAAATTACAGTCACCACTGAGATCAATGTAGGAGAGGAGAGCAATATGGATTAGCAATGCCTGAGAGAATACCCAGCTTGCCAACTTCTGCAGAGCCTGAAGTTGAAGTTAGAGAAATGCAGGTTTCATGAAAATCCAAGAGTATAATACTCCCCAGTTCCACTAAACTGTAACCATGGTCCTCCATCTTAACATAACCATACATCTCAGTAAAGCCAATCTATATATCACTGGGTAATATAGCACAAATATTTTTGCAATCAAAAGAGGCCTTTATGCAGATTACTATGAAGAATGCAATGGTGGGGACAAGACTTGCATCTGTTTCAGATTGTTGGTGTAGAAACAAAAGTCCCATCGGATCAATGGAGCTGACCACTTTGAGCACTGTATCAGAAAAGCTAATGTTTTTTTTTTCTCCCTCAGTGCCTCACTGTCCACTAGCTTTACCTTCTTACTCCTGCTTTTGCTGATGGCTTGATTTCATTTCAGGTTCTGATCTACAATGGCCAACTGGACATCATCGTGGCAGCTCCCCTGACAGAACGCTCCTTGATGACCATAGACTGGAAAGGAGCCAAGGAATACGAGAAGGTGGAAAAAAAAGTTTGGAAGATCTTTAAATCTGATAATGAAGTGGCTGGTTATGTGAGGCAAGTGGGTGACTTCCACCAGGTAGGAAAATGCTGAGGGGCTTGCAGGTTGTGGGATGGTGTGATTGAAAATGAAGCCCAAATGCCAATAAGACATGGCCAGCCTTACGCAAAGTCATACATCTGCCCAACTATCCATAGAGAGGAGAGGTCTGAGTTCATAGTAAAGTAAATGGGTCTTAATGTAAAATAAGACAAAAGTTTAAGCATTGTTCAAAAGATAAGGAGACCATTTATAAAATAGACAACACTCAGCCCAAACAGGCACGTCATTGACAATAGAACAGTCTGTTTCGGAACAATAGGGAGCTGGACAAGTTACAGGAGGAAGGTTCAACATAATCTCTGGCAAATCTATGATCACATTTTAAAATTATGCACAGAGCCCCAGGACAAAAGCTAACTCCTGTGATTTTCCTTTCTTGTAATGTCTTTTACAAGCTTCAAAATCAGGATTATGTTGGCCTCATGAAATGAGTTGGGAAGTACCTCCTCCCTTCCTACTGACTGAAATAGTGTCTTTGTTCAGAGAATTCATTGGTGACACCATCCAGGTCTAGAGGTTTCTTTGAAGGAAGGGAATTTTTTTGTAAACATTTTTATCAATACATAATAATGGTACATCTTTATAGGGCACATGTGATATTTTGATGCATGCATACACTGTGGAATGACCAAATCAAGGTAGTAGGGATATCAACCACACATTTATTGTGTCTCTGTATTGGGAATACTTCAAATCTCTTCTAGTTATTTGAGATATACAATATATTATTGTTAACATAGTCACCCTACTGCACTATTGAACGCTGAAACTTACTGCATCTAACTGTATCTTTGTACCTGTTAATTAACTTCTCTTCATCCTTATCCCCTTCCCTTGCCTGCATCTGGTACCAACATTTCTAGCTCCATAAGATCAACTTTTTTAGCTCTAATAGGTGATATTTGTCTTTTTTGTGCCTGGCTTATTTTACTTAACATAATAACCTCCATGTTGCTGCAAATGACAGAATTTTGTTCTTTTATGGCTAAATAATATTCCATTATGTTTGTATACCACATTTTCTTTATCTATTCATGTGCTACTGTACACTTAAGCTTATTCCATGTCATAGCTATTGTGAATAATGCTGCAATAAGCATGAGTAGACACGTATCCTTTTGGTATTCCAAATTCCCTTCTTTTGGATAAATAGCCAGTAGAGAGATTGCTGGAGCATATGGTAGTGCAATTTTCAGGGTTTTTTTGAGAAACCTCCATTCTGTTTTCTATAATGGCTATACTAATTTACATTACTACAAATGTATTACTACATTACTACATTACTATCTATTATGTTTTGTCTTTTTGAAATTGCCATTCTAACTGGGATGAGATAATTATCTCATTGTGAGTTTGGTTTGTATTTTCCTGCTGATTAGTGATGTTGAACATTTTTTACATGTATCTGTTGGCCATTATATGTCATCTTTTGAGAAATGTTTATTCAGGTACTTCTGCTTTCTAATGGAATTATTTTGGGGTTTTGTTTGTTTGCTGCTTAGTTGTTGAGTTCCTTGCATGTTCTGGATATTAGTCCCTTGTCAAATGAATAGTTTGAAGATATTTTTCTCCTATTCTGTGAGTTATCTCTTCACTCTATTGATTATTTTCTTTGCTATGCAGAAGCTTTTTCGTTTAATGAGTCCCATTTATCTATTTTTAATATTGTAGCCTGTGCTTTTGGGCTCTCATCCATAAAATCCTTCCCCAGACCAACGGTGCCAAACAATTGCCCCTGTGTTTTCCTCTAGTAGTTTTATCATGTGGGGTCTTAGTTAAGTCTTTAATCCATTTTGAGTTAATTTTTATATATAGTGAGAGATAGAAGACTAGTCTTATTCTTCTGCATATAGATATTCAGTTTTCCCAGCGTCATGTATTAAAGAGGTATCCTTTCCCCAATGAATGTTCTTGGCACTTTTGTTGAATATCAGTTGGTGTAAATACATGGATTCCTATCTGATTTTTCTACTGTGTTACACAGTCCCTATGTGTCTGTTTTTATACCAATATCATGCTCTTTTGGGTACTATCACTTTGTAGTATATTTTGAAGTTGGGTAGTATGATGCCCTCCATTGTGGATGTTGACATCCCCAGCTATCATTATGTTCTATTATTATTATATATCTCTTCCTTTAGATGTAATAAAATTTGCTTATAATCTGGGTGCTCTGGTGTTGGGTGCATATAATGTGTTGAAAACTGTTATATCCTCTTTTTGAATTTATTCCTTTATTATTAAATAATGATCTTCTTTGTCTCTTTTTACAGTTTTTTTTTAATAGTTCATTTTATTAAATAATTTTTAAGTCAGACCATTGCATTGGTTTGGGGAAACACTTCCTTCCCATCGTCTCAAAGCCTGGCACCAGGTGCCTGAACATTCCCTTTTATGTACAACACAGCATGGGAATGAAAGTGGAACGACAGGCCCTTGCATGTTAGGGAAGCTGTGTTAATGTTTCAGCACATCTTGGTTTAAGAGGAGCACCAGTGTTAATTTGTTCCCATATACCACCCCCTTCCTCACCACATTTCCCTGACAGTTTCTGTCTGCCTTTTCTACCAATCAAACCTGAGATACCCTAACTCCCAGTTTCCATTTAACCATGTATGAAGGAGTAGACAGAGAAAGCACCCCACTCCAAATTTCACCTATGGGATTGAATAGCCTGACACAGGGTATGTGAACTATGGCTAAGACCTAGTGAGGATTTTTAAGGAGGCTTAGACAGAAACATGGAGAGTAACATCTGAATTCAAATTCAGAAGAAAATGCTGTAAAGTCTTAGCCAGTGTTCTGAAAATGCCTATATGGAGTTGGGAATGACTATCTAGCCAAAAGGTCTAAGAACTCTGGACACAATGGGAGCCTCAGCTGATATAGGTTGGGTCTGCTGAGCAAGATGTCCTGAGGGCTTCCAGCAAGTAGCCTGTCTGGCACACTGCAGCTGTCTGTTTCAGTCTGCAGTGAGAGTCCTTCAGGTCCATCACAAAGTACTTTCCAAGGTTTTATAGTTATCCTTAAAGCTCTTCAATTCGAGGAAGTGTTTGGTACATTTACTCTTCTGACTGGAAGGGAGGTATGCCACCTGGATGGTTGTTGGGGAGACTTCAGGAGACTGAGTTAGGTCTTTGGCTGCTGATTGGTGGTGTTGCTGAGAGCTCCCAATTCGTGCTTTGACCACAGTGGCCAGCTCACTCAGGGCCTCCTGATAGCGCAGGTATTCATTCTGACCAAAGACCCATGTCCCATAGCAGGCTGTTTCATAGCCATCTAGCAGGGTATTAATGAGGGCTTTGCGCACACTCTTGAAGTGAGTACTAGTGTTTTGTAGATCTATCAAGTAGAAGCGGAAATTCTTGCCCATTAAGGAACAAGAATGTGGCCATCAGCTTGAAATGGGATCTCTGAGGCACGAATGGCATCCAGAGCTTTCATCCTGTACAGATAGTTGTAGCAATTCTGATTTCCCTGGGTCTCCAGTTGCAGCAGCCTAGCATCATCATTTCCAAGGAGTTGGGGTTCATACTTGATATCACGAATCCTGGATAGTCGAATATCAATCTCCTCTTTCAAGTCCTTGGGGGCATTATGTCCCACAGGGACACGAGGTCACCTTCTAGATTTCATTGCAGAGTGCATGATTTGCCTCTTCACAAAAATAAATAGCAGTACAAACACCAGGCTCCCGTAGGCCATCACCAGCACAACATTCACCCTGGACAGCCAGTTACTGCCAGACGCCATGACCTCTCTAACTCGTACAGAACGCTCAGATTTACCCCACTGCCCTGCCTTCTCAGCCTGGGCTCTGCAGAAGCGACAGTGCCTGGGTTTCCTGGGGCTCCCAGGACATTTCCTTAGTGGGTAAGACTAAGACAGATCCAGCCTAAAAACATGGCACATGGGAGCTAATAAAGGAGCACTACGCCGTCCCTATTCTCCAACCCACGTGACCTAAGGGGCTCTTTTTACAGTTTTTGACTTGAAGTTTGTTTTATCTGATATACATCTAGGGACTCCTGCTCTTTTCTATTCATGTGGAATATCTTTTTTCATCTCTTTACTTTATAGGTGAAGTGAATTTCCCATAGGCAGCATATAGTTGCATCATGTTTTTGTAGCCAGTCTTGGGAAAGACTTTATTTCTTCTTTGTTTTTGAAGGACAGCTTTGCTTGGCTGGCAGGTTTTTTTCTTTCTTCACTTTGAATATTACATCACATTCTCTTCTGGCCCAAATGGTTTCTGCTGAAGAAACCACAGTTCCTTTATATATGACTTAATGTTTTTTTCCTTGCTGTTTTCAGAATTTTCTCTTTGTCTTTAATTTTTCAAAGTTTGACAATAATGTGTCTTGAAGAAGACCTTTTTAGATTGAATTTATCTAGGGATATTTGAGGTTCCTTTTTTTGGATGTCTATATCTCTTACAAAATGTGGAAAGCTTTCAACCACTATTTTACTAAGTACATTTTCTGTGCCTTTACTCTTCTCTTTTCCTTCTGTTATACCCCAAATTTGAATATTTGGTTAATTGATGATGTCCCATACATCACATAGCCTTTCTTCATTCTTTTTACTCTTTTTTTTTTTTTTTCACTAAATCATAGCTGTGTAAATTAATTTGATGATGGGGCACCATACACTAGTTTCATACACCGTCTGACACATTTTCATCACTCTGGTTAACATGGCGTTCCTGGCATTTTCTTAGTTATTGTACTAAGACATTTACATTCCACATTTACTAAGTTTCACATATACCCTTGTAAGATGCCCCGCAGGTGTAATACCACCAGTACCCCTCTCTCCACCCACATCCCCCATCCATCCTCTCCCTTTCCCCCTTTCCCCTATTCTTAGGTTGTAACTGGGTTATAGCTTTCATGTGAAAGCCCTAAATTAGTTTCATAGTAGGGCTGAGTACATTGGGTACTTTTTCTTCCATTGTTGAGATACTTTATTAAGAAGAATACGTTCTAGCTCCTGCCCTCTAAGTTACACTATGTATTGCCTGGAACTGATAACTTTCTAATGCTAACGAATCTAATGATACTTAGGGTGCTACAATAATGCTAGAGTTCATGTAGCAGCTGGGAGAATTCTCTACCTAAAACTCCATGATACCTTTTTTGCACACACATACAGTAGCAGCATTGTTTGCACCCATGGTTCATAAAAGCATATTGTACACTCATAATATCTGAGAGCCAGCTCTCCCCGCTAGACTTTTTTATAATATGTTGCTAGATTATGCAGTCATAAACTTAAAAGTCAAATAGGACAGCAAAGGCTTTCTATGTTAATCTTGTATGTGGTACTACATTCCCATTTGTATCAGTGATTTTTTTTAAACTTTAGCCTGTATCAGATTCACATGGAGAGATGGTTAACAAGTGTGTCATAAATTCTGTTTATGTAGTTGCTGCCTTGGCATTCATTTTTGGGTCTGATGGAAGGAAACTCAGGCATATTCCATTACCTCTGGCCTAGTTAAAACTTCTCTTCCTTGTGTGGTTTTTTGATATAGCCTCTTTGTTCCTCATCTTACTGACCCCAAGCCCAACAGGCTTCACAGCTGCCAACCAAGATAAAAAGCTAACAATCAACCACAGGGTCATGTAAACATTAACAGGGTTCCCTTTCTCGTGAGTCTTTAAAGCATGATGTCCAGGGACTGGATAATGGCACAGCCCCACTGGTTCTCTCTCTTCCTGTATCCCTCACTCTCCACTCTGCGATGGAGCTCTTTGCTCTGTCTCCACAGCCTTCTTGTTGCCCTCCTGTCAGCACTCCTAACTTCTCTGGGACCTGCAAATAATAGAGTTTACTTGGTTGAACTCAAACTGCAAACCCTGTTCCTTGGGAGGCAGCTCGATTCTCAGCTCAGGACTCTTCAGTTTCATCTTCTCATTGAGTCTTGTCTGACTCACACACCTCAACCTAACTTTCCTCCCACTGGACCGTGGCTATCTGGGCACATGGCCAATCTGGACAGAGGGACCTCAAAGCCAAGTCCAAAAGAAAGGGAACAATAAAAAGCACCACAAAGTGTGCCTTTATTGATAATGAATTCTTAGTTGGTTTTCTTAGAAAATAATTTGTTTTGTTTCATTCTTGAAAGATACTTTGCTGCATACAGAATTCTATATTCATTGTTGTTTTCCTTATGCACTTTAAAGATGATACTGCTGTGCTCTGGTCTCCTTATTTCCAAAAAGAAGTCAGCTGTCATTTGGATCATCATTCCCTTTTTGGGATGTGGCCATTTTTTCTGGCTGCTCTCAAAATGTTCTTTAGTTTTCAGTAGTTTGATGATGATATGCTTAGGAAATTTTCTTCAAATTTATTTTGCCTGGGGTTTTATAAAATTCTTGAACCTATAAATATATGTCTTTCTCCAAGTTTAGGACGTTGCTAGCTATGACTTCTTTAAATCCTCCCTTTTAAAATTCTATATATTCTCTTTTTGGAACTCCGATTGCATGATAGACTTTTTGATATTGTCCCTGGCGTTGGGCTTATTTTTTTAGAGACAGAGTCTCACATTGTCACCCTTGGTAGAGTGCTGTGGTATCACAGCTCACAGCAACCTCCAGCTCTTGGGCTTAGGTTATTCTCTTGCCTCAGCCTCCCAAGTAGCTGGGACTAAAGGTGCCCGCCACAGTGCCCAACTATTTTTTGTTGCAGTTTGGTTGGGGCTGGGTTTGAACCTGCCACCTTTGGTATATGGGGCCAGCGCCCTACTCACTGAGCCACAGGCACTGCCCTATTTAAAAATTTTTTAACATAATTGATACTTTTTATTAATTTATCTTAATTTCACCGAGTCTTCTCTATCATTTTCATTGAACTGTTGAGCATATCCAGTGACCTTTAAAGAAAGATTTTAAATTTCCTCTTTTTTTTAGCAGGCCTGGGCTCAGTTTGAACCTGCCACTCCCCATGCACGGGGCCAGCACTCTAACCACTGAGCTGCAGGTTCCCAGCCATGTTTATTAGTTTCTATTTCTGTGCTCATACTTCCTATGGTTTCATATATTGTGAACATATTTTCCTTTATGTCATTAAGAATATTTTAAAATCTGCTAGTTCAAAGAGATTTCCATTATTAACATTTATGCACCCAACCAGAATGTGCCTCAGTTTATAAGAGAGACTCTAACAGACATGAGCAACTTGATTTCCTCCAGCACCATAATAGTCAGAGATTTTAACACTCCTTTAGCAATGTTGGATAGATCCTCCAATAAGAAGCTAAGCAAAGAAATTATAGACCTAAACTTCATTATTCAACAATTGGATTTAACAGACATCTACAGAACATTTCATCCTAACAAAACTGAATACACATTCTTCTGATCAGCCCATGGAACACACTCCAAAATTGATCACATCTTAGGTCACAAGTCTAAACTCAGCAAATTTAAAAGAATAGAAATTATTCCTTGCATCTTCTTGGACCATCATGGAATAGAAGTTGAACTCAGTAACAACAGGAATCTGCATACTCATACAAAAACATGGAAACTAAATAACCTTATACTAAATGATAGCTGGGTCATAGACGAGATTAAGGAGGAAATTACCAAATTTTTGGAACAAAACAATAATGAAGACATGAATTATCAGAACCTCTGGGATACCACAAAGCCAGTCCTAAGAGGGAAATTTATAACACTGCAAGCCTTCCTCAAGAAAACAGAAAGAGAGGAAGTTAACAACTTAATGGGACATCTCAAGCAACTGGAAAAGGAAGAACATTCCAATCCCAAAGCCAGCAGAAGAAAAGAAATAACAAAAATTAGAGCAGAATTAAATGAAATTTTAAAAAAGGATTATACAATAGATCAATAAATCAGAAAGCTTTTTTTTTTTTTTTCAAAGGTCAATAAAATAACAAGATAAACCTTTGGCTAACCTAACCAGGAAAAAAAGAGTAAAATCTCTAATTTCATCAATCAGAAATGGTAAAGATGAAGTAACAATAGACTTCTCAGAAATTCAAAAAATTCTTAATGAATATTACAAGAAACTTTATTCTTAGAAATATGAAAATCTGAAGGAAATAGATCAATACTTGTAAGCACTCCACCTTCCTAGACTTAGCCAGAATGAAGTGGAAATGTTGAACAGGCTTATATTGAGTTCTGAAATAGCATCAACTATACAAAATCTCTCTAAAATGAAAAGCCCAGGATGAGATGGCTTCACATCACAATTCTACCAAACCTTTAAAGAGGACTATGGAAAAAGATGGAATACTACCCAACACATTCTATGAAGCAAACATCACCTTGATCCCCAAACCAGGAAAAGACCCAACAAGAAAAGAAAATTATAGACGAATATCACTAATGAATATTGATGCAAAAGTATTCAGCAAGATCCTAGCAAACACAATCCAGCAACACATCAAACAAATTATACACCATGACCAAGTGGGTTTTATCCCAGGGTCTCAAGGCTGGTTCAATATATGTAACTCTATAAATATAATTCATCACACAAACAAATTAAAAAACAAAGACTGGATGATTCTTTCAAAATATGCAGAAAAATATTTTGATAATATCCAGCATTCCTTCATGATCAGAACACTTAAGAAAATTAGAATAAAAGGGATATGTCTAAAACTGATAGAGGTCATTTACAGCAAACCTATAGCCAATATCATCTTGAATGGCGTTAAATTGAAATCATTGAATGGAGTTAAATTGAAATCATTTCCACTCACATCAGGAACCAGGCAAGGTTTCCCATTGCCTCCACTACTTTTTAACATTGTAATGGAAATCTTAGCCATCACAATTAGGCAAGAAAACATGATCGAGGGTATCCATATAGAGTCAGAAGAGATCAGACATTCACTCTACAAAGATGATACGATTGTATATCTTGAAAACCCCAGGGATTCTACTACAAAACTCTTAGAAGTGATCAAGGAATACAGCAGCGTCTCAGGTTACAAAATCAACACTCATAAATTAGTAGCCTTTATATATACCAACAATAATCAAGCTGAAAAAACAGTCAAGGACTCTATTCTGTTCACAGTAGTGCCAAAGATGAAATATTTGGGAGTTTACCTAACAAAGGACATAAAAGATTTCTATAAAGAGAACTATGAAACTCTAAGAAAAGAAATAGCTGAAGATATTAACAAGTGGAAAAACATATCATGCTCATGGCTGGAAAGAATCAATATTGTTAAAATGTCCATACTACCCAAAGCAATATACAATTTCAATGCAATACCGATTAAAGCTCCACTGTCATAATTTAAAGATCTCAAAAAAAAAATAATAATAATAATACTTTGTTTTATATGGAATCAGAACAAACCTTGAATAGTCAAGACATTACTCAGAAATAAAAACAAATCAGGAGGAATCATACTACCAGACCTCAGACTATACTATTAAATGATAGTGATCCAAACAGCATGATACTGGCACAAAAACAGAGAGGTAGATGTATGGAACAGAATAGAGAACCAAGAGATGAATCAAGCTACTTACCATTATTTGATCTTTGACAAACCAATTAAAAACACTCAGTGGGGAAAAGATTCCCTATTTAACAAATGGTGCTGGGTGAACTGGATGACAACCTGTAGAAGACTGAAACTGGCCCACACCTTTCACCATTAACTAAGATAGACTTTCACTGGATTAAAGATTTAAACTTAAGACATGAAACTATAAAAATACTAGAAGAAAGTGCAGGGAAAACACTTGAAGAAATCAGCCTAGGTGAATATATTATGAGGAGGACCCCCTGGGCAATTGAAGCAACACCAAAAATACATTACCAATCAAACTAAAAAGCTGGGACCTGATCAAACTAAAAAGCTTCTGCACAGCCAAGAGCACAGTAAGTAAAGCAAGCAGACAGCCCTCAGAATGGGAGAAGATATTTGCAGGTTATGTCTCTGACAAAGGTTTAATGACCAGACTCCACAGAGAACTCAAACATATAAGCAAGAAAAGACCAAGTGATCCCATCTCAGGGTGGGCAAGGGACTTGAACAGAAACTTCTCTGAAGAAGACAGGCACACGGCCTACAGACATATGAAAAAATGCTCACCGTCCTTAATTATCAGAGAAATGCAAATCAAAACTACTTTGAGATATCATCTAACTCCAACAAGATTAGCCCACATCACAAAATCCCAAAACCAGAGATGTTGGCATGGATGTGGAGAAAGGGGAACACTTCTACACTGCTGGTGGGAATGCAAACTAATATATTCCTTTTGGAAAGATGTTTGGAGAACACTTAGAGATCTAAAACTAGACCTGCCATTTTATCCTACCATTTCTGTACTAGGTATACACCCAGCAGACCAAAAATCACATTATAATGAAGATATTTGTACCAGAATGTTTATTCAGCCCAATTCATAATTGCTAAGTCATGGAAGAAGCCCAAGTGCCCACTGACCCACAAATGGATCAATAAATTGTGGTATATGTACACCATGGAATATTATGCATCCTTAAAGAAAGATGGAGACTTTACCTCTTTCGTGTCTACATGGATGGATCTGGAACATATTCTTCTTAGCAAAGTATCTCAAGAATGAAAGAAAAAGTATCCAATGTACGCAGCCCTACTGTGAAACTAATTTATGGCTTTCATAAGATTATAGCCCAAGAAGGGGAAAGGGGAGAGGGAGGGGAAGGGAGAGAGGAGGATGAATGAAGGGAGGGTAAATGGTGCGTCCACACCTATGGTGCATCTTAGAAGGAAACATGTGAAATTTACTAGGTTTAGAGTATGAATGTCTTAACACGTTAATTAGGAAAATGCCATGAAGGCTATGTTAACCAGTTTGATGAAAATATTCAAATTGTGTGTAGAACCAGCACATTGTACCCTATGATTGCATTAATGTACACAGCTATGATTTAATAAAAAAAAAAAATAATGGTAATAAAAGAAAGCAGAACAAAGACATTATTAGACCACAAAAAAAAAATTTGATACTCAAATGACAGACAGATGTTTTTCTTTCTGGTTGTTTCTTTCTGTTGTTTCTTTCTGTACACACACACACACACACACACACACACACACACACACCTCTCTTGTGTGCCTAAAAATCTTCACAAAGTGAATTTGCAATTGCGTTGTCCCGAAAGATGTCAAGCGAAATATAAAAGCCCACTTTTTAGTCATTGTATTGTTGTCTTGCTTTATATCCAGAATATTCTATTTAAATAGAGCACGTGTAGAATTTTATATAACTTGAAAAACTCTCACTAGAATTTCTAAAATATCAATGTAAATCTCATATTGGTTTGGGATTTCAACACACCTATGAGCTACTATTAAACTGTACAAGTTGAAAACTCTCTACAAAGAAATAAAACTGAACAGCATAGTAAGAATATACTACAGCACAATGAAAGTAAGTTACCCTTTAAATTACATTCACTTTAATAACTAAAAACATTGTACTGCACATAGGTATTTTATTTTATTTATTCATATATATATATATATATTTTTTTTTTTTTTTTTTTTTTTGAGACAGAGTTTCACTTTGTGCCAGTGCCATGGTGTCACAGCTCACAGCAATCTCAAACTCTTGGGCTCAAGCAGTTCTCTTGCCTCAGCCTCCCAAGTAGCCAGGACTAAATGCGCCCACCACAACACCCGGCTATTTTTAGAGATGGGGTCTCACTGTTGCTGAGGGTGGTCTTGAACTCCTGAGCTCAGGCGATCCACCAGCCTCGGCCTCCCAGAGTGCTAGGATTACAAGCATGAGCCACTGTACTCAGTTTACACAAAGGGATTTTACAAGCTGTAGCACTTTACCTGCTGTTTCTAAATACATCCTCCTATCTGTTCCATCTCCTTCTAAACTGCCACAACCCAATGTGCTGCAACGACAGATTTTGAGTTATAATGCTATGCTCTGCTACGCACAGCTGCCTTCTTAGAATAGTAAAACCCACTGCCAAAATAAATGAACAGCACTTTCTGTGGGACTTAACGTCAGGAACGCTCTAGTCTCACGTCTGCAAGTTTGATTGGTAACAGAAGTAACCCGAGGAAAAATATCTGTTGCCTGTGCTCTGCCTGCTCAGTGGTGCTGTCTGTGTATTTGCTACCTCAGACCCAGATTTCCATAGCAATTGTTGAATATGCAAAATAAATTTAGGGGTGACAGAGTTAATTCACACCAGTTTTGTATGATGAACAAAGTTCGTAAACAATCAGGATGCTAATGTCTCTAGACTTGAATTTTTGAAGTTAACAACAGAGTTAGGAATTTTGAATAAAGTATAAATAGACAGATGAGTTCAGGTCACATTTACTTGCCAAAAGATGAAACACAGATTGGTAAAGATGCTTGCATATGCATAAGCTACCAGATATAAAAGGATTTTCATTTTTAATGACTAAGAGTACTTCATATAAATTCAGAGAGATGCCCAGGCTTTCCCTTTATGAAATGGCAATGATACAGCTTAGATCTTGGGCAGGCCCTTCAGAACACCTAGGTGGCAACTTAATTTTTGCTAAAGTTTCTTCTTCATACAGATACAGTCTTCAAGAATAGCTACCATTTTGTTATCCTCCAAGTGACCATGCAGTTAATTAGAGAAACAGAAGAAAGTTTATTTTTTTCTATGTTATAAACAACGCACTAAAGATATCTCAGTGGTGTCACATCTAGCCAAAGACAAATTTTCTCCATATACACTCCCAGCTACTTAGTTCATATCTCCATATGAAGCACTCTCCTACACAATTTGTCCATATTGCCACAAAAATACTCTTGTCAAATTTTACATCTGGCAATAGATACCTACTACTCAGAATTTGTAAAACCAGGCAGGTCCTAATATCTGAGTCAATTGTAGACTCCAGTGGATTTCATTTTCCCAGAGGTTGAATGTCCAGGTTGCTGCTCTTCCTCTGCCCACTGGTATTTTGCCCTTCACCAACCACTCCTACCTCCATGCTCTGGGCAAGAGAAAGAAATGAAGTTGGAATTCACGTCTGCCAAATTTGATCCTTGTAAAGGACTTGGCCATGAAGAATGCTGTACTGTCTAAATCATTTAAAGATATAATCATGGATTATGGATCATGGATCCATATGGATCATGGGCATTCTTGTTAGTGACTAAAAAAATTTAAACTTTCGTAAACAAGTAACTTATTCCTACAACCTAGGTAGAATGTTGAAGAGTCAGGATTCAAAGAAAATGAATCAAGAACCAGAACATGAAGGAAGTTAAAAACTGTGCCACTGCATCTGGAAGAAGAAAAGCTTGATGCTTTTTTCTGCACCTGAAATATGAAGGAATCATACTGGAGAAGAAGTGCAGTTCCTTCTACCTGTAACTTTCTATACTTTTATAGATTACCTATAATAATCTAGTTGGAATGATGATTATGCAGAAAGACCCTGGACATCAAAATAATATAGCAGGGCTATTTTAGTCTCCCACTACCAGGAAACTGCTCATTCTAAAGTTGCCAAAGATATTCTAATGGTCACTGCAAATCCACCAACCTCTATTACATGAGCATCTACTATGTATGTACCAGGCATTATTTTTTGGAGCCCAGGATGTAAAGATGCATAAGATCCCATCTCTGCTACCTAGGACCCCAGAATCGGGTGAGGGAAACAAATGTAAAAACCATCCCAGTATAACATCTCAAATGCTCTGCTAGAGAGAGCAACTAACTCTAAGAATAATAAGAATAATTTTTAAAATCCTGGCATTTTTATCAGGTCTTAAGGGATAAGACCAGAGTGTTATAGGCACAGAAAAGGAAGAATGGCATTTTGGGGAAATGTTATCAGGAAGGGACGATGTGTGTGGCTGCCATGGGGTGAGAAGGCCAGGAATACGCAGTGATTGGAGATGAGACAGAAATGTTGTTTTCAAGAGTTTAAAGCATCTTATAGAGCCCACTAATTAATTTGTATGTTGTCTTTAAAGCCACGAGTCTCAAGTGGTGATAAGTTATTGCAAAGGGCCCAAGAAGCCACCAATCATGGCCTGCAGATTGAATAAATGTTATCATTTCAAATATATATTATTATTACTGGTCCAGAGAATGTCAATGCTATGCTTATTAGTATCAACATAAATTTAAAGTTGTTGCTGAATTCAGAGTAGCTTTTGGTTTACATGTTTCTCAATCAAGATGTCATGTAGGCTTCCACAACATTTTTTTTTTCTTTCTCTTTTTCTCTTTTTCTTTTCTTTTCTTTTCTTTTTTTATTAAATCATATCTGTGGCACAACTTTTTTTGACATGCAAAAGGCTCCATGAACAAAGGATTGGGAACCATCATTTTAGATAATAGCAAATACAATAGAACTTCTGTAAGTCAACCACCCAAAGGACTGTAACAAACTGGTCAACATACAGAGGTGGTCAACATAAGGAACTAGGCCTACTGTACTTACTATATGTACATGTGGTGCATGTCTGGTGTAGGAAAATTAGGTCAATTTAAGGAGGTGGTCAAAAGGGAGAAGAACCTGTGGAGGTTCTTCTGTAGTTACACATTTGAAAACAGGAATGTAGGTTGATCAGATCAATATTTTTAAGTGATCACTATAAACAGATATTGGCAATGGATTTGAGGGGGGTGAAATGAAAAGGACATCAGTTAGCAAGCTTATTAAAGTGAACAATGATTAGGACCTCTAACAGGGAAGGAGAGAAAGAGTACAGAATCAACCCAAAAGACATGTAGAAAGCAGGAATAAAAAGAGTTATTGACAGATTGGACGTGGTAGAGAAGGACGGAGTAAGGACCATGCCAAGAGTTCAAGTTTGCAATGTGAAATGGGAATGGAAATAGAGTACATAAAAAGTAGGATTGTTAGAGAAGACAACCATTTGATATGGGATATATTCACTTAGAGATACATGAGCAACAAAAAAGTAGAGTCCTAGGTAGGAGATGGGACATGTGAGTTGGAACCCCAGGAAAGAGGGATTTGTCTTCTGTCCACAGATAAAGGTTTGAAAATTCCCTAGAATAATTAGGAGAGGTAGTTGAAAATTCAAGAGCAAGTGACATTACTCAGAGGCAGTTGATTATTAGAAAGCAGCTCAGAAAAGAAAACTATGAAGTGTGTGGAGGGGGGAGGCTGAAGAAGACTCGGCAGGAGACTCAAAAGTGTTCAGAGAGGATTGTGACAGCCCTCAGGAAGAAACTTTAAGAGGTAGGGTACGGTGGAGGGTTAGGCAGGTAAGGGAGTAGAAAATAGGGCAACAGATTCTGGCTACCAAGTGACCTGTGGGGAATATTTTAGGAAAGTGATGGGCAGAGAACCGAGTGCACAGGAGATGACTGAGGAATGAATTTGGAAGGGAAAGAATGGAAGCTAAGAGTGAAGGAAAGAAAGGAGAGAAATGGGACAGTAGATTGAGGAATAGTCAAACAAGGGCAATGTTTCAGGACTGAAAATATTTGAGTCAAAAAGGTTTTGGTCAAGGAGAAGCTGCAGAGGGAAAGGAGTGATTAAGACACGGGGAAAAAAGGAGACAACTGGTAGAGTGAGGTCCCAGAGGCACTAGAAGGATCAGGTCAAGGTTGCCCCTCTCTCTGTGTACCTAGACATATTACTGGTCTGCTACCATTTGGATGTTACCCCTTCAAACCTCCCACTGAAATTTCAGCCTTGATATGTTGGCCTTGGGCCACTGGGGGAAGTTTCTGAGTCATGGGGGTGGATCCCTTGTGAATGGATTAATGCCCTCCCTCAGGGATGAGTTCTCACTCTATTATTTCCCATAAAAGCTGATCTTAAAAAGAGCCTGACACCCACTCACCCCACCTTCTGCTCTCCCCCGCTTCCTCTCTCAACATACAATCTCTGCATATGCAAGCTCCCCTTCTGCCTTCTGCCTGAGTGTAAGCAGCCTGAAGCCTCATCAGATGCAAATGACCAATCTTGAACTTTAAAACCATAGAGTCATAAGCCAGTAAACCCATTTTCTTTATAAATTGCCCAGGTTCAGTGTTCTTTTGTAGAGACACTAAATGGACCAAGACCTGGTCCTTCCTCAGGTTGTCCAAGAAGGTTCAGTTCTCTGTGCCATTGATCATGCTGCTGTCAGCCAGAAACAGCTTCATCTTCTTTTTGTGTCTGAGCACTTATACTGTCCCTTCTGATCCAGAGTAAATCTAACCTCTTCTGAGAATATTTCCCTGATTTCCTCAGCAATCCCCCCATCTTCACTCTACACCCCAAGCAGAGACACACATTGTGTGTATCTTGATCATAGCCCTTATTTGTTCCATAATTATGTTTTTTTGTTTTGTTTTGTTTTTTTTTGTCTGTTTCCCCCAATAGATTGCGAGCTCCTTGAGGGCAGAGACACTGTCATAATAATCTTGCATCTTAATTTCTTAGCCCTTTGCCTGATTCACAGGGCCAAGTAACTGTGAGAGGTTCCCAAGAAACCTGGCTATCTTGGAATGTATACTGACTTTCATCTATGTGGAAAAGGGATTGAACCAAATCATAGATGACTCTCAGTTCTTCCATATGCCCTAGATCAGCAGTTCTCAACCTGTGGGTTGTGACCCCTTTGGGGGGTAGAACGACCTTTTCACAGGGGTTGCCTAAGACCATCCTGCATATAAAATATTTACATTATGATTCAAAGCAGTAGCAAAATCACAATTATGAAGTAGCAACAAAAGTAATTTTATGGTTGGGGGTCACCACAACATGAGGAACTGTATTAAAGGGTTGCAGCATAGGAAGGTTGAGAACCACTGCCCTAGATGATATCTGTGTTTTCACTCTTTAGCCTTTTTGGACCCTGAATCAACCATTATTCATAGTGAAGAAAAGTATGAAATTGAATCAAGTTGGCCTTCGGCAGTTGTGGGCCTGGTTGAGGCTGAAGGTCATGATTTAACACAATCCCCATACAGTCTACTAACTCATTTTTCTTATTCTCTCTGGATAGCCATCTCCTACCATTCCATCAATCTAAACATGTAATTCCTAGCTCAAATGTTACCTTTTCCATAAGGCTGTTTATTCAGTTCTGCAATTAAATCTTACAAGGTTCAACTAATGGTGCGACCAGGTCACATACTTACAAGCTATCTGCTGAGGAAACTGAGAAAAATAGGTTTGTTGAATTAGCTTTCTAGTCCCTGTTGAGAGGAAGCAAGAGCAAAGTGAGACGGAATGGATGTTAAATAAGCTAATCTTCAGTTTCTTTGACAAACAGATTGCTTTCCCCTTCATTCAGTCTATCCTGAATTAAAATAATGTTTTCTTACAAGTCAGATTTCCACATACCCTGTTTTGTGTTTTGTTTTGTTATTGAAGAGGCAATACCATTTTTTCAGTCTCCCAGAACACACACACAAAAAAGTAAAACCAACTCTTCTTGCTCTATTTCGTATGATATCTCCAAATTTTTTACATAGACCCAATGTTTCCTTTCAGAGGAATTGTTCTACGTATACACAATTTCTACTCCATTCCTAGTGTCCCTACCAGGGGTCCTCAAACTTTTTAAACAGGGGGCCAATTCATTGTCCCTCAGACCGTTGGAGGGCTGGACTGTAGTTAAAAAAAACAACAACTATGAACAAATTCCTATGCACACTGCATATATCTTATTTTGAAGTAAAAAAAACAAAACAGGAACAAATACAATCACACCGCAGCATGTGGCCCGTGAGATTGTAGTTTGAGGACCCCTGAGAGAGTCCTCACTGCTTCCTGCTTAGATTGTTGCAAATGCCTTTAGGCTCAAATGCCTCTAAAACATATTCTGTAAACTCAGGCATCTTTCATGACCTCAACTTCTGGTCAAAAATTAATCATGAACACAGATGAAACATGGTGTTTGATTAACCTTCCTAATATAACCATTTCCTTGAGCCAAAATATTCATGAATGGAGAAAAACTAAAACTCAAGACTGGTAATCAATCTATTTATAAAATCTGGGAGGAAATTCAACTAAAGACAGAACCTTTGGAACTGAATTGAGAATACTATATAAAAGATTGACATATTTTTCCACTGAAAATTGAAAAAACTAAAGAGCTTGCCATTTCTTCCCCATTTCCATCTCCCTGTCAGACATTCAGGTGCATACTTTAAAAAACCCCAGCAGTGGGGTGGCACCTGTGGCTCAAAGGAGTAGGGTGCCAGCCCCATATGCCAGAGGTGGCGGGTTCAAACCCAGCCCTGGCAAAAAAACTGCAAAAATACCTGGCAGCTTTGCCTGCACTGGGTGGGCACTGCTTTTTGGAGAGCACATTACAGTCCTCCCTCACGTCCTCATAAGTGCTTCCCTTTCTACATCCTTTTAAAACTGATTCCAAGATATAATAGGGTAGGGAGTTCAGGAAGATGGCTGTTAAGACCACACCTGCCTTAATGCCATGTGTCAGATGCAGACAGAACTCTGCTTTTAGTGCGGCAGAGACTACCCGTTCCTCCCATATCTCTTCAGGCTTTCCTCTCCTGCAAGTGTGTCTACCCTGTTTCCCCAAAAATAAGACAGTATCTTATATTAATTTTTGCTCCCAAAGATGCGCAAGGTCTTATTTTCAGGGGATGTCTTATTTTTCCACGAAGAAGAATATAGTACACATTTATTGTTTGCCGCAACCCATCCGCTCTGATCCTCCTGTTCTTCTACATGCATCTGCGAAAGTCTTCTCCTCTCTCCCGCCCCGCTCTCACCGCTCACTCCAACCTCAGCTCCGCCTCACACAGCAGTGAGGTTAGGACTCCGGGTAATGTAACTGGTTGCTAGACGCCAGTCAGGGCGGCCTTAGCAACCAGTTTACAGTAAATTAATTTTCATTCTGAGACAGAGCCTGGGGGGGCCTTATTTTTGGGGGATGCCTTATATTTCACCCAGAAGGAAACCTGTAAGTAGGTCTTATTTTCGGAGGATATCTTATTTTCGGGGAAACACAGTAGCTAGATGACAGCTGCCCACAATATAGACTACATTTCCCAGCTTCCAATCACCAAGATATCCTACTGAAATAAGTTCTGATCTGTGGCATATATGCATGAATCTCTTTATGATAAAGCTGGTACATTTCTTTTGCTCCATTTTCTTCATTCCTTTTTCATTCTACTTCCCAGAATGTTAACAGTTGCATTGGACACCACACCCTGGGGTTTTGAAGCAGAGAGCTGGAAAGAGCTTGGGTTCCAAGGACTTGTGGAACAGATCTGCCATGCCAGTCTTGGCCTGCATGCCTTCAGGCTCTTATATGTGAGAGAGAAATAAATGCCTGTCTTTTGTAAGCTGCTGTAATTTTTTTCTCTATTTTTATTTATTTATTTGTTTATTTATTTATTTATTTGAGACAGAATCTCACTATATAGCTCTCAGTAGAGTGCTGTGGCATCACAGCTCACAGCAACCTCAAACTCTCAGGCTTAAGCAATTCTCCTGCCTCAGCTCCCAAGTAGCTGAGACTATAGGCACCCACCACAATGCCCGGCTATTTTTTGTTATAGTTGTTGTTGTTTAACTGGTCTGGCCTGGTTTGAACCTGCCAGCCTCAGTGTATGTGGCTGGCGCCATAATCACTGTACTATGGGCACTGAGCCAAATCCTAATTAATTCATAGTGTGTACTGAGAATTATATTTTTCACACACCATATGTTCTGAGTATCAAGATATCAGAGAGTTATTGCAGCTAAAGTCATAATTGCTGAGGCATGGAAGCAACCCAAGTGCCCATCAATGCATGAAAGGATTAACAATCTGTGGTATATGTATACCATGGAGTATTATTCAGTCGTAAGAAAAGATGGAGACTTTACACCTTTTGTGTCTACCTGGATGGAGATGAAACATATTCTTCTTAGTAAAATATCTCAAGAATGGGGGGGGGAGTATCCAACATACACAATACTAATATGAAACCAAGATACAAGCAACTAGAAGTCCACACAAAATAAAAAACATAAGTATGGTCTAGCAAGGTGGAGGGAAGAGGAAGATTGTCTGGATGTCATCTAATGTGCACAATGTGAGGGTGTTCAGCACGCCCCCTGGGTGAAGGGCTTGACTACAACTTTTAGAAAGTTCCTTTTAGAAAGATGTTTGGAGAACACTAGGGATCTAAAAATAGACCTGTCATTCCATTCTACAATCCCTCTACTATGTACCGTATATACTTGAGTATAAGCCGACCCGAGTATAAGCCGACCCCCTTAATTTTACCCTAAAAACTGGGAAAACTTAGTGACTTGAGTATAAGCTGAGGTGGAAAATGTAGCAGTCACTGGTAAATTTCAAAAATAAAAATATATACCCAAAACAATTACAATAATTGAGGAATCAGTAGGTTAAATGCTTTTCAATATTTATTGCTAAAGAAAAACTGTAAACTAGCAACAACCACTTTAAAACTTTAACTAAAGTGCAGAAAACCGTAGCTTAACAGGTAATTAAGCTAAATCACAAAGGTTTCTGTTCTGTTGCTTGGAAGATCAAAGGTCATTTAAATACATGATTACATTTACAATACATGATTGTTTGATATACTGTATACCATTAACATACCACATTAACCCATAGTATTCAATGGCAACTTTAATAAAGTGAATAAACCAT
>CAUYPK010035286.1:0-19259 GCA_963574355.1 Loris lydekkerianus | reverse complement strand
GTTTTTCACCCTACCTTCTTCCCCTGCTACCCTTATTTACCCTTCACCTTTGGGCCCTGTATCCCAAAAAAAAGGTTAGAGGCAGTTAAATCAGGTCGAGGTCCAATATCACCGGCTCACTAATCAAGAATCTAACTATTATTCTTCACCGCCCTCCATAACACCAATGACGGGTAAGAGTCCCAAAGCGGGGAGAACCTGAGCTTAAAGCACAAGTAGTGAACCTTCACTAATGTGAACTCAAGTGACTTGAAAATTAAAAAAAAAATTCAATAAGCCTAAAGCTAGAGAATTAGCAATGAAAACCGGTGTTTGGGTGCTTAGACTGCTTTTGTAAGTAAAGCCCCTGCAATTTAAGATAGATCCTCTTGTATTTTTTTCGTGGTTGAATTGTGCTAAGGTGATCAGATAGTTTCAATTCTAGCTCAGGTGTAAGCACTTCCTCCGAAAGAGATTAGTTTAAGTAATTGCACTAGTTTAGTTGAAGTTTATTACCCTTGATACTGGTTGATTTCAGGACCAAGTTTAATGCTTCTCAGAAGCAAAGCAACAATTCTTAGAAAGGACAAATCTTCTATGAGTATTTTATGCTTTTGAAAGGTTCATATAGATATTGTTTATAGTGATGAATGACTCCTACATGAAATTAAGATTGTGTACTTATTAAAAATTTTCTGTCTATATATGTGTGTGTGTGCATAATACACGTACAAACATACATACACATATGTATATACATACTCATTTTTCACAGTCTTAGTTTTATAAAATCTATTTAATTAGAAATATGCTATTCCAAAAATATGTGACTTCTTAACACTGATTTATCACACATTTTGCTATCCTGCTAAGGACACTTGGAGTTCAAGATTAAACTATGTGTTTGAATATGTTGACTGGTACAGACAGCCAACTAGCTAAATGAATACCTCTGGGGAAAGGATAATTAAGTAATCTGATGCCATATTGTAGCTCAGCATCTAAAATGATAATCTAGAATAGTTTATTGTTGATTGGAAGTGAATCCCTTTTTTACAGATTTACATTTTGATTCATGTTGATATATACTAAATTTATATTCTGGCCCCAATAGAATTATTTTTAAGAATAATTTAAGAATAATTATAGAAAAAGTTATAGAAACAAAACAAAACATTTGTAAATATTTTTAAAATGAATTATAGACCTACCAAAAGCTTAACAATGAATCAGAAGGATTTAACTTAAAAAAGTAAATATTTTTAAAATGAATTATAGACCTACCAAAAGCTTAACAATGAATCAGAAGGATTTAACTTAAAAAAGAGATAATTAAAACATCACTTCAGATTCTATATCTATCTTCTTGGAAAATAGTGATTTCAAACTAAGTTATATTACTTCTATATTTTTTTTATTCAATCTTTTCTGTAATGAGAATCCTGATGCATTATGGACCTTTAATTGTTGTTGTAATATAGTCTAGTTCAGTTGATTTTGATTTTAAATAGATACAAGTCAAAAGCATGGAAGCACCACTCCCATTCCAATAGAATTTATTGAATTTCTTCACCTAATTTCTGTAGGAAAAGAAATAGCAATTGCTTTGAAATGGAGTTTTACTCCTATTATGCCCATTTCTGAAATTCTTAAATGTAAGATTTGTGTGAAAGCACAAGCCAGAGAACTCAGGATCTTTACTACTAATAATGTCTGTCCAACACAAGGGACTTGCAAATGTTTTACCACTTTTACAATTGTTAATGTATATGAATATTCTTGAGGCCTGGAAGTTATTGTTTATCTAGATATTTTCCTCATTCTTCTCTTCCAGATACATGGAAACAAAGAATAGAGGAAATAATAATGAGTATGAAGCCAAATGAAATTTTGAAATGTGCCAATAGCAACACAATAAATTTTTTCCCTGTTCTCATGAACTTCAATAAACGTTTATTGTGCACTGACTGTATTGTAGATATTTACCTAAGCACAGGGGATGCAGAAAGTTCTATTCTTTTTTTTTTTTTTTTTAACCTTCATGGAAATCACATGTCATAATGGAAATAAGTAAAAATTGCTAAGGTAGAATAAAATGAGAAACATCTAATTCTGCTTGAGGGGATATAGGAAGATCATCTAAGAGAACTGATAGTTGATAGGCAGCTCACTTCTAAGAGTTAGGTAGGCAAATGAGGAGAGAAAGAACATTCTAAAAATGGGGACCTGCATGTACAGGGGCTCATGGACATGAAAAAAGCATAGTATACTAAAGGGAGCCTTAAGTTCTTTAGTAAGCGTGAAGCACAAGATTCTGAGTGGAAAAAGATGAGTTCAAATGTGAAAATGTGAAAAAAAAAATAGTTAGAAATAGACCAAGAGGAGTTACATTAAAATAAGGATGGAATATGACCCACTTCCCACTTAAAATCCATATTATTGGACCATAAAGAGCAAGAGAGGGAAAAAGATACTAGGATAGTATTATCTTTTTTATTTCATGTTAATATGAGTGTACAAACAACTAAATTACAATGTTTGTGTTTCATGAGTAGAGTACCTCTTATAAGATACTATTCTCAATAGTATTATAAGGGTATTATATAATGTCATTTTAATATGAAAAATATAGAAGTTAGAATTTTTGCATATGTATAGCAGGTTATGTAATTTCTTTTTAGAAGGTAAATATGTACAATACTATGTGAATTATCATAAAAGTTTGAGATAACAGTACTCTATCCCTTCATATTGACTAACTCAAGAATCAATGCACATTTGGTGTTTAATCTTTAATGTATCACTTGGATATAGTTCATGTAAGTGAAAATCAAAATAGACAACACAAAGAACCATGTTAAGTGAATTCCTTTACAGATGAAAGTCAAGAATTTGGAAGGTGAATTTACTATTTTAAGCAATGAGAATTCTATCTTTACCAAGCTACTAAAATACTATTTTGTTAGATTATGCCTAAGTTTTGCCCTCTTGTCTCTTAACTTTGAAAAATACATGACTAATTCAATATTATTCAAAAGTATGAAATATAACAAACTGTCACTCAGCTCTCTACTCAACCTCAAATCTGAGGCCAAATCCCCTATGATTCATTATTTGTGTTTTGACACAAGCAAGTTAGTATTTAAAGAAAGCAAAGAATTAAAACGGGTAGCTGAAGTTGAACGGCATCCCCAAGAGTCACACAGAATATCAGTTTGAGAGCAAGGTTTAAGCACTGTGACCTTGAGTTTTCCTTCACCAATTTTAACTACTGGGCCCTAACATATCAACGTAAGGAAGTGCATAAAATTGTTATGCTTCAGCGTCCTTCCTGACCCATTCTCAAAACAGCAAGATGGCTTATAAAAAATCAACTGAAAGACATTTTTGAACTAACTATATATTCCCTGTCAGTTTTTTTAATTGATTGGGGGGAAAATGTGCTGAGTGAACAACAAGCTGACCAACTGTATAACCAGCTTGCAGAATTTAATGTCTCAATCTGACTATCAGCTCTATTCCTTTGAAGAAAAAAAAAATCAGTGCTTTCTTTTGGTGAAAGATGTGGAAGGGAAATGAAGTTCATTTTAACTGTTTGATGTACATCTCCATCAGTAATAATAGAAAGCTTAAAAAAAAATCTTTACAAATTCAATTCCCATAAATGGGATCTGGAAGAAATAGAGACTTCTCAAAATCATTCAACAGAGAAAGTATAAATTTTGAAAAAACCCAAGCATACACTAATCTTCCCTTATCCAAGATTCCCAGTGGATGCCAGAAACCACAGGTAGTATTGAACCATATATATATATATATATATATATATATATTCTAAACATTTTTATATATGTACACACCTATGATGAATTTTATTGTATAACTTGGAAAAAGTAAGATAGTAACAATAATAATTTTAAACTAGAACAATTATAACAATGTATTATAATAAAAGTTATGTCTTTTATTATAAAAGAACATGTCTTTTCTCTCTCTTTCACTCATAATATCATGTTGTATTCGACTTGCCTATTTTCAGAGCATGATTAACTATATTTACTGAAACCTCTGAAGGCTAAACCTTAGAAAATAAATCCTTGAATAAAGGAGGACATCCCAAAGAGGATTATCCAATAAATATGCATAAGATTTGAGATTTGTTGACACCAATATGGAATTCTAGTATATGTTACAAATTATATAGAGGAAGCTCTCAAGAGGTTTTCATACTTTTCTGCCAATGTTTTCAGTTCTGAATTTCTAATCTGTTCATAACTGAAAAAAAAAAGAAAAGAAAAGAAAAGAAAAGAAAAGGAAAAAAAAGGAAAGAAAAGAAAAGAAAAAAGACACCCAATTTTGATCTGTCACTTTTTCTCTGATCCACTGTTGTCACTTATATAGTAAACCCTATCCTACCAACTCACATGTGTGTTAATGCTATTTGCAGTGATTTGAAAGTGTCCCTCAAAATTCATTTTTCGAAATTTAATTAGAGGAAATGGCAGAAGAAGGTAGAGCCCTTTGAGAGGTGATTAGGTGATGAGGGTGAAGCCCTCACAAATAGCATTAGTGCTCTTATGAAATAGGCCCACAGGAGATCTTTCACCCCTTCTACTACATAAGGACACAGCCATAAAGATACCACCATTCTGTGGACTAGGACGTGCATTCTCCCTAAGTACTGAATCTGCCAGCACCTTGATGTTGGACTTCCTAGCCTTCAGAACCATGAACAATAAACTTCCATTGTTCAACATAATGAGTCCCTAGTAGTTTATTATAGGAGCCCAAAAGACCTAGGGTAAATTGTAACTGAATATCTCAACACACTAAGTAACATTCAGAAAAATGAAATAGCTATGAGACTGGTTACTTTTGAGCTCACTGTAGCTTGTTCTTTTCAGAATTAAATGAAAATAATTTCTTTTACATTCTTGTGGAAATGTAAAGGCATATACAATGTATTTTAATGTTCCAAAATTTCTACCTCTATAGGGTGGCCAAAAGTTTGTGTGCAAATTTAAAATAGAATTGCACATGAACTTTATGGATGCCCTGTATTTACCTATTTGAGTTTATTATATGCAAGAAACTCTTCATTAAGGATTAATCTTTTGAGTGAAAATAAATCACCTAGATTTATTTGTATTAGCTGAGAATTTGTGTTCTAACTCCTCATTAGACTTGTGATTAAGAAAAAGTATGAAATTAAATGGAGACATCTCTATACCATAAGGACTTATAAAACCAGCCCAACAACTCATTATAATTATGGAAACCATGAGGTGGCAACCAAGGAGAGATGGTTTGGTTCATTGATCTTCTTGTGAATTCGATTTTTATACCTGTTACCCAAAAGTGTGAGTTTCAGAAACAATGAGAATGGGAAGGACCAGCCCTAAAGAGCCCTTTTCAGTTCCATTAACTGAAATGTGTAGTGTGCTCTTATCCAGAGCATGGTACAGATATGAAATGAGGGAGTGCCAAGAAAAAAAATCTATATAGTTCAATAAATACTTCCAAGAACATGTCAATGTTCTCATATCAGAGGCACTAAAAACCTGAATTGTCTAGTTTTTAGTAGTTTAATTCAATATTACTTTATGATATCAAAGAAGAATGCCAATAGTATAAAACCCTCTGTATTCTATATAGTTTATGTAGATTACTTCTAAATATTTATTTCATAAAAATTAAATATAAATTTATTGTACGAAACGTATGTAGAAATATGTATGTGCGTGTGTATTCTATTAAATTTTCCTAGCCTGTGTCTATTGGATAGCAGCTGAGATAATTATTCAGGGAATTAAAAATATACTCATCTTCCTTATGCCATTCAGTTTGTTTCATTTCATTTGTTTCTGTTTTCAAAACTAACGTAGGGTGAGGTTTCTACTAGTCATGCTCTTGTTTTAACTACTGTGTCCTACTGCCAGCCAAATGACTTCAGTTCCTTTTCAGTAAGTGATATTTGTATCTTACTCACTTAATTTAATTATACAAAACAGAATATGTAGAACTAAGAGAAATCTCTTTGGGGTCAAATCCTAGTAAATTAGTCTAACACGGTATGACTTAACCTTTTGACGTCAGCTTTTCAGTTCGAGGGTGCCTTGGTTAATTCATCCATTTTCTTTCTATATGCATGTTTTTACATCTCACTAGATTGGAAACACCTAAAGAAACTTATATTTCTGTATTTCTAGTTTTTGTTTTTTTTTTCCCCTAAATCAATACATTATGGAGGTGTTAATGTATTAATGTTTTTGATTACGTGGATTGCTTTGGAATAGCTGAATCATAGCTTATAAGTGTGCCCATCACCCAAATAGTGTTCATTGTACCCATTAGGTAGGTTTTTTTACCCTCCCTTCAACCCCTCTCCACCCTTGCTTGACTTTCACTAAATGCTACTGTACTCTGTGCACATGTGTGCTCATCAGTTAGCTCCTGCTGAATAGTGAGTACAAGTAGTTTTATATTTCTAGCCTTGTGATATTTCACTTAGGATAAAGTCTTCTATTCCACCCAAATTGTTGCAAAAGACATTAGTTCATCCTTTTTATGGCTGAATAGTACTCCACGGTATACATATACCACATTTTCTTAATTCACTCATGAATTGATGAGCACTTAGGTTGATTCCACGTCTTCACAATTGTGAATTGTGCTACAATAAACATTCTAGCACAAGTGTCTTTATGATAGAATGACTTTTGTCTTTCCCTATGGGTAGAAACCCAGGAGTAGGATTGTTGGTTCAAATGGTAGGTCTACTTTTAATTCTTTGAGGAATCCCCATACTGTCTTCCATAGTGGTAGTACTAATTTCCAGTCTTATCAACAGTGTATACGTGTTCCTTTTACTCTGCAGCCATGACAACATCTGTTGTTTTCATACGTTTTAAGAAAAGCTTTTCTAATATGGATAAGATGATATCTTATGATGGTTTTAATTTATATTTCCCCAGTGATTAGTGACATTCAGCATTTTTCATATGTTTATTGCCATTTGTCTATCTTCTTTTGATATGCTTCTGTTCATGTGTTGTGCCCATTCTGTAATGTTTTTGTTTCTGGTTTTTCTGGCTGATTTTCTTGAGTTCTTTGTAGATCTTGACATTAGACCTTTATCAGATGTATAGCTGGAAAATATTTTCTCCCATCCTGTAGGTTGCCTGTTTGCTATGTTCACTATTTCCTTAGCTATATAGAAACATTTTAGTTTAATCAAATCCCGTGTATTCATTTTTGTTGATGCTGTGATTGCTAATTGGGGTCTTAATCATAAATTCTTTGCCTAGGCTGATATCTAGAAGAGTTTTTCCTACATTATCCTCTAGAATTCTTGTGATTTCATGCCTTACATTTAAGTCTTATATCCTTCTTGAACTAATACAGACATAGACCAAGGGAACAGAGTAGAGAACCCAGATATAAAACCATCCACTTACAGCTAACTGTTCTTCAACAAGGCAGAAAGTTCACTGGTAAAGTGAAGCCTTGCTCAATAAATTGTGCCTGGGAAACTGGACAACCACATGCAGAAGAATGAAGCAGTACCCTCTCACCACTCACAAGAAGAAATGTTTTTTTCTTTTTTTTTTTTTTCAGATTAATATAAGGGTACATACAATTAGGTTACATTGTTTGCTTTTGTTAGGTAAAGCCCAAGTTGTAGTTGAGCTACTGTAGTTGAGCCCTTCACCCAGGAGGTGTGCCATACACTCCAACTTTGTGCCCATTATGTGAGAGCTAAGAAGAAGCTTATATCAACTCCTTCCTGAGTCACTTGACCATAGGACCCACTCAATTATTCACAGGTGGTGAACACACAGAAAAAAATGAGATAATGATAAAGTATAAAAGTATAAGGACTTTTTTGTAGAGCAACTTACAGCAGTAGCATGTGCTACACTGTTGGCTAGAATTATTGGCCTCAAAAAAACTATGTGCTTTTGATCAGCAAGATTCACACCCACATTTTGCCGAAAGTGATTTGCTCCTTTACCAGAAATATTTACAATATGCAGAAGGCAAGTACAGATCTCCTTGATGATATAACTACAAATAAAGAAGCAACAATAATTTTTTGACCATGTTAAATAGAATTGTAGGAGAGTAAGGCCAGAAGGGACTTACAGAGGTCATCTACTCCATCCATCCGCCTTCAGGCTGGACTCAACGCAGACTTGCCTAGACAAATTGCCAGCTACACTATTTGGAAGACCTTCAAAAAGAAGAAATTTCTTTCTTCAAAAGAAATTCTAATAACCATTTTTAGTAATGCAGTCAATTCTTAGCAATTTGTGCCATGCACAAATACTTGCATTTTGCATTATAAAATCCTTCATGTCCTCTTAGTTTTTATCCTGTTTCTACTAATAGATTCCATATTTCTCTAACTTATGGTTTTTCCTGCAATTTTTCAGATAATCTTAACTTTTCAATACTTCTAAAGTTATAAATCACCCCTCTCAACTAACTCAGAGGCAGTTTATTAAGTATCTGTTTATTACCTCCTATAATTGGCTATCATAACTCCAGACTGCTATAATTTCTCATTACATATTTGTTTTTACTCTTGAGTGTTGTCTAGTTAGGAATTGTGCTTGGCTGAGAATAATAGAGATATTTAAAAGACCGGTACAAAAGATTGTGGTTTATTTTCCTCTCATATAAAAAATGTCCACAGTGAGACATTCCATGGCAGAAGAGGTGATCCCATGATTTGATCTATGCCTCAGACTCCTTTAATTCTGTTCTGCCATTCTTTCACTTGTTTTCCATCCTCAAGGAAGTCTTGTAGTCAAAAAAAGGGCCATTGCTGCTCTAAATATCACATCCACATTCCAGGAAGAATGAATATTAAAATGTTCCCTTCCAAGCAAATTATCCCCCTTTTTAAAGGGCTTTCCAGAAGCCTAATGGAGCAATGTATGTCTTTTTACCCTTGACCAGATTTTTTACACACAGCTACCCTTCATGCATGAAAGGCTAGGAGCTGTAGCTTTTTAAGTTTCAATAAAATCAGTTTGGAAGAAGGAAATAATGGACTTTTGGTAGCAACTAGCAGTTCATGCTATATGTGTTTTAATAGGGCAATCAGTTGGTTGCTCACCAGGTAACTGTTGCAGTCTTAGTATGTTTGATAAACCCTGTGAGAGGAGTATAGAGAGAACTGGTCATTAATTAGTTCTATGGCTTTGGAAATGCAAAAGGATGCATTTGGAAAAATTTTTTCAGACTCCTTTCATAATAAAATTATATGCATGAACAAAATATTAAATATAGGTGAGAAATATAGGAGAAAATTGATGTTGTGCTCTAGCAAAGAGTACCCACATAAACACATGGATATCCACAGAAGTAGCTCTAATGGAGCCAGTGAGGTCTGACTGGTGCCTGAGGGAAGCCAGATTATTGTGGTTTAAAGGAGAAAGATACTAATGTAGACAACTCTCCTGGTTCCTCTTTCCCATTCTCTATCTTATTTTTCTTTCTTTCCACCTTCCCTCATCCACTCGCCTGACTGTGCCTCCCCATTGCATATATCACATGTTTTCTGCCTTTACATTCTGTGGTGTATGTCTTCAAATTTAGGTTTATATATGAGGCTTTTAAAAAACAACTTGTCTGGATTTAAAAATCTTTGTTATTATTTCACACCTCTGGTCAGCCAATCCTATTTTATCATTTAATTTATATGGTTTGTCATTATATGTATGTTTTTCTTTTATTTAATATATTGAGTCTGTCAAGCTACACTAAATATCCTGTGTTAAATTGGTCTTATTCTATTTCTGATGGCAAATTTCATATGTGTGTTTGTGTATCCCAAGCCAAGTGGTATTAAAACAAACACACCCCTAAACATTTTTATTGCTCTTGGTATTATCTTATTTTGAAGTATTTTAAAAATAGTTTTTTTTTCAAATTTCAAATTTCATCATTAAAAGTTAGATTACTTCTAACACTTGTTACATTTCCAAATCCCTGTCTGTGAGATACTAATTAAGAAAGTCATTTTTATTATATGCTCCAATGACAAGTAAGCATTATATGGGGCATTAGACCAGATCTCAATATAAAGTCACACCAAAAAACATACTGGATAAAATACATACTATTACTTCCTACTCATTAGGATTTGTTCTAAAAATCTGATGACTAAGTAAGAGAAGATAAAGACAAGCAATTTTAAGTGCTCAGGGGAATCAAAGTTACAAAATGTTAGAGATTGTGCCAAATTCTCTCTGCACACTATTCATCGATTTTTTCCCTTATTTTTAACCAAAGTAAATCCATTTCAGGACAGGGCTGTGCTTCTCTTTTGATTGGGCAAAGGAAGGATTGGAAAACTTGGGATGAGACCGAAGGTCTTTTCACCTAGTTACCCAGTGTCAAGAAGGCCTGTGTGTGTCAGCCAACCAGGACAGGTTTTTTTTCTGAAATTAACAATTCATGTTCTTTTTAGGAGCCTGGAATCAAGAAAAATGTTCCCCAATTGTAGCCAGAAATATCTGCCAAATTGTAATGGCTATACTTTTACTTTGCAAATTTCATAGGATTTTATAACCCCCAAAATAAGGTAAAAAAAATTGAGGCATACATAAAAAATATAAATTGAATTTTTAAGTTATTGATATATCTTGATATTTTTGTTCAAATAGAAATAATTACTATGGGAGAAAGAAATAGTGCTCCCACTTAAAAGAAACTCTAAATACAGAGACATCTTTTATGTTGGTCAAAGACTTTTTATATTTATTTATTTCCTAGTTAAACCTGTCTTATTGAAATCTAAGCTTACATGATTTCATTTCTGAATTTTCCTTCCACAGTTTATTTAGTACACAATTTATTTTTCCCTTTTTCTTCAATAGCTTTTTTTCTACTTTTTCTTGTCATTTATGAGTTGGTGCATGTAAAGTTTCTGTGAGAAATAGTTCCCAAAGCAAATATAAATATTACCAACGTATAAAATTACAGCAATTCTCTACTATTCAGATACTGATGGAATATATAATCATTCTTTTGAAGAGGCAATTAGCACTTAGTTCACTGAGTTGGGATGTTGAAACTCTTTCAAGTTCTGTTTTATTTTACTGTGTGCAACCAAGGTGCTCCATATCTACAATGGACCAATACTAATTTGAACAAGAACTGCCTGAGGATTTCCAGGGAAAGTTTACTAACATAGAATATTAAAGAAAGGGTCATTCAACTTTCTTTATGAGGTCACAGAAAGATTGTTCTCTTACTGTTAACTCCATGTTCATAGTTTGATATACAACTATGTTCCTATCTAAATAAAGTTACAACTCAAATATCATGAGAAGCTTTCCAACTTCTTTTTAAAAAATTACAAAATATACTGATATCATAGATACAAATTGGTATTGATGTTTAGGATCATATTTTAAGATGTAAGAGGAACTCAGACTTAATATTTTACATTATTTTGGTTGTTTACTATTCAAATAGTTGATTTTGAGAAAGTGGTTACTACAAAATAAAGAGACACAGTGAAGACACTTAAACTTGCTTTTCCTGAATAATTAGGCTCATTTTATTTGAGAGATATAAGGAGAAGGTGTGGTAATTTCACTTGTCCTTACAGCAGGAAGAGAAAATGTTTGAACTAAGATCAGATATGAAGCTATAATTGAACTGATATATTTAAAGATCAAATAAATGGTCAGCTTTAGGTACTGTGGTGATTAAATTAGAATTATTTTAAAAGTACCTCTGTGGAAGCCTAATGTAGTAATATATAGCAGACTAGATGCCATTAATGTAATAACAATTGATAGCCCAGACAAGCAAATACAAATAAAATATGTAGTATAGATGATCCAGCAAAAAAAAGACAACACATCATATGTCTAAGAGGAAGCTTTGGGGGGGAAATTGATTTATATAAACTTTATTAAAATATTTCTGAAACCTGAAAAATTGGTCCTGGAGACTGAAGCTTCAGTGAATAGCCAAAAGGCAGGAAAATGGTATAAAATAAACATTACATTTTTTGTTTGATTGCAGGAAATTAATCTGGCTGAGATACAAAAAGAAATAGTTTGAGGGAAGATAATTTTCAAAGTTGACTCAATATCAACAATTTTGTATGATAAAGCAATTGTTCACTTCAATAACACTGTGTCACATTTGTATTTAGATGATGAAAATTGTGTGCTCGTAGGAACTAAATTACATGTGGGATAAAGTAGGATCATGTCTTTCAAAACTGGGGGAAATTTTTGTATTTCAGAGATTTTTTTTTTATCAAAGTTGCACATTTATGTTACTTTGATGTTTTTCTTCATTGAATCTGTCTTTTAAAATGTAGTTGACTTTTCCTTCTTTTATTTTCCAATCTTTTGGGTATTTCCTGAAAATGCTATCAATATGGGCCAGCCCTTAAGCTGGTCTGTGGAAACTTTTAGCTGTTTCCTACCCTTAGGGAGTTCTTATTATTGTGGTGTACAACTTGTTAGAAGATAATTGTAAACTAACATGGTTAGAACACAGAAATATTTTATTGCATTGCTCTTTAAGTAGATCTTCAGCCACCATTAGGCCTAAAGCTCAAATACTCTTGATAATGTTATCATGAGTTAATCGTAAGTCTAAGAGGGAACATGGTCAGAATAAATTGAATTTTTCTTAGAATTACATCTTTTATTTTTTGGTTCTTTCCTCTTTTGGTATTAAATAATCAATAAGTTCATTGGATAGTTTTCTAAGTTATACTTTTTAGGTCTTTTTCATTTGCAATTGACCATAAAACTCTTAATGTCTTAAGCAAAAAAAAAAAAAAAAATGGCTTTATTGGCTCAAGTACTTCATTTTGGGTCTCATTCAATGGTTCTATTGGCTTCAGGATTCAACTTTCATTCGCTCAAGTACAGGGAAAATTAAGTTATTTTTGCCAACACCTCCAACCAATGTCTTGGACCTGAATTTCTGTGGCTCTTCTGTGTCCTTAGTATCTATCATTAGGGATTAAGTGGAAGAACCTGAAATTCAGTGCATTCTCTCTACCCCTCACCTTTCTCTGACTTAAATACAACAGGATTTACCTCAGTTATGTCCTTTATGTTCTTCAATCATGTATACACCCCTTGTTTTGCTCTCTGTGCCCTCTGGAATTCACAATCCCCTATCTGCAGAACGCCCCATGTGCTTAACCTAATCTCCCAGCAACAGCATCAGCTTCTTGATAAAGAACTCCTGGCCCTTCTCCTTCCCCTGAGGACCTCTCAATGAGAAGAGAAAACTCTCCCACTTCAAACAATTGTCCTACTACTTAGGCCTAATGCTGAGATAGTTTTCCTCATTTCTTCTCATTACTACATGTAGACCAGTCTTCCTCTGTCTCTAAAAATGGTATGAGCTCTGAAGCTCATTAGATTATTTCATCAATTGGTCTTCACTGCTGCCATTATACTGATACCCAAGACATTCCCTCTTCTTTCTAAATTAATATAGCTTTCTCTCTAACACTATTTCTGTCTTAATTCTTGTCAAATTCAATACACTTTTAGATAATGTTTCTAACACTACAATCTCGGTTTCTCTACTCAACCTCAGCTACTCAACACTAATAATCATTCATTCAATAGAGTCCAGCCTCTGTCATTCATAATAATTACAAGCCCTGGATCATCTCAATTTTATGCTACCCTTTCTTTGGGCCACTACCAGCTAATTTTCTAGCTTTCTCTACATCTACCTCAATAATTCACCAAACGTTCCACCCATTTATGTTCTCAACTTTCCCTAGGTTTACCCATTCTTTTTTTTTTTTCTTCAAGTCTTTGATATGTATTTATTTGCACATGAGAAAACAGAAATGTTTTGTTTATCTTGTTTACCTACTCTTAATATTCTTGCTTTCCTCCCTCTTGTCTTAAATTTCATAGTCTATTACTTGATCATTCCACTGCATTGTACTTCAACCCCCTAACTACTTTCTTGCCACCTCACACTCAATGGGCAAAGTTAAAGGCCTAATTAAATCTCTCTACCTACTCTGTTCTTCTACCTATATAATTGAACCTAGTTAGAGGGAAGCAATCAACTATGGTGACTGGTTTAATATTGAATTCATGACCATAAATCTCAATTTGGTCATTAATGTTATCAGTCAATTATATTACACATTCTTAATTTACTGTCCTGAAAACTATTGTACATCTTCTCATGTCTTCTCAAACCAACACTTCCTTACCTGCCTACACTTTCAGTTGATAATTTTATTTTCCACATGGCTGCAAAAACTGAAATAATAATAAGAATATCTGTACAAATTTCCACTGCTCTACATACACATTTTTTGAATCTGTCCCTACAACTCTGCGTTCAGACCTGTTACTGTAAATAAACTTTTTCTTCTGAGACCAATAATAGATCTTGTCCTTTCTGGTCTTAAATCTTCCTCTTGCTCTTTTCTCTACTTGATATACATGGTCTTAATGTCACTCTTCCTGCCACCTACTATGCTATTCTTCTCTTTTCTTTCATTCATTGTCTCTATTTCTCTCACTCTTGGTGTCTCTTAAACACAGTACAGTAAGCTTTCATTTCCATCATCCCATTGAACCTGCCTTATTCAAGTCACCAATAACCTCTCTATTAGTCTACCTATTGGTAGACTAATTTAATTTTTAAGGGAATTTTTTTAAATTCCTTATAATTTCTCTATCAGTATTCCTTGATGCAGCTAATTACTTCCTCCTCATTGTTTCATATTCTTCACTTGCTTTTTGGGACACCAGCACACTCTTTTGGTTTTCTTCTTAGTCTAGGGGTTGTTCCTTTTTAGTCTTTTTTAGTATGCTTCTATGTCTCCTAAGCAACCTCTGTCCAGGCTGCCTTCTCTTCTCTACTTAATTTATTTCCTTGTGATCTCACCTTGTCTCATGGCTTTGCCATCTGTATGTTAACGACTCTTCACTTCTTCCCTAGTCCAGACTACTGTCTAACTTCAGATATATACACCTAATCATCTACTCAATGTCTCCACTTGGACACTTGGAAATCTAATATATATCTCAAACCCAATACACCCAAATATCTTTCCTACTCCTCAAAATTCTTGTATTATAGCTTTTTTTTTTCTCAGTTAATGGTAATTCTGTTGCTTTCTTACCCTAAAAATATTACAGAGATCTTTGACTTCTTTCTTTTTAATTCACCATATTGAATCAATCAAGATATATTGTTAGTGATACCTTTTAAATATACCCCAAATCCTGTCACTGTTCACCAGCTCTACTGCTATTGTCTAAGTTCAAACCATAATTGTCTTGTGCCTGGATGGTTATAATACACATATAACTGGTCTCGCTTATATCAACACTGTCATACTATATTCTATTCTTGACAAAGCATCAAGGTAATACTTTAAAAACTGGAATCAGATTATATCAGGACATACCACTACTTTCTATAAAACTGAGGCTACGGGCTCCACATTACACTCTAAATAAACTGTAAAACCTCCCAGTGACATACAAAGCCTTATATAACCTGGCCATCTATTTGTCTGCTTTCTCTCCAATTATTGGTCACTCGCCCCATAATTGTTAATCACTCCAAGTATCTTGGCATCTTTACTATTCCTTAAAAATATCAGGAATATTCTTGCCTTACATCTTTTGCATGAACTGTTCAACAAAAGAGGGGGAGATAGAGCTTTGTTAATAACATCGGATTCATTGAGAACAATTGTAATCATAAAGTTAACTAGTAGTTAACTGTAATAGTGGAAAATTGATTACTTTTGAGGATAATTACATTGGTAATTTTTAAAAGAAGAAAATATTTATTTCTCCAAAGGGAATAAAATCTGAAGTCATTTACTCTCAAGAAAAGCTGGAGACAACACCATATATTTTTATTAACCAGCTTTAATTTAGCTTTCTCAGTGTTTCAATGCAGTTTTTGTGGTATTTTATTTTCCTTTAGAATTCTGAGACAAATATGAGACATAATAGCATTCCAGAGTTTTTATTGTTGTTGTACAAATCCTCATTTCCTTTGTCTTCTACCTATCCATAGCATTGTGTTTTCCCAACATTTAAGTAAAGAATGAGAGGAAAGGTGAGCATGTCCTCAACTATGCTTTGTCCTCAAATTCAAAAGAAATTGCAGTCACCTTTAGGGTTAGAGATAGGAACATTTGTCTGCACCCGTGAGTCAGCCTAAGAGATTTCTTAGCTCTCTATTGCGATCTGAGTCATCATGAGGAGGCACTGCTATACTAGATACAAGGCCTATACTAAGAGGTTCCAATTTATCTAGGAGATAGTCAAGACATCCCTTTAAAATGTCATTTGCTATAACATATGTATATTTTAACTTGTGCCTATATAGCTTATGTTAGAGATGGCTGTATCCAGGCAGTCCCAGGGTTACAAAGGAGGTAGGTTCTGGAGGTTTGTTCTTAAGGTGAAATTGTATGTAAGTTGGAATACCTATTAACCTGAATAACCTCCATTTGTAAGTGTAAGTTGCATGTGTTCATAACTTGGAGACTTATAGTAATAGTCTTTGTTCAAAAGTGCAAATTGTGTGTGATTCAGATGTTTATAACCTGGGGCATGCCTATAATCCATTCAACAGGTATTACCACCTGTGGAAACGGATCAGTGGCAGAGTCCCTAGGAGCTTTTTTCAGCTTCATAGGTGCTAAACATATGGTCCTGTCCTGCTCTGTGACTTTAATTTTAGCTCAAATTTATTGATCAGGAGCTGACACTGAGAATCAGGGTGTTTCTAGACTGCCACTTTTTCTGTCTTAAAACCTTCAATGGAAGAAAAAATATCCAATTACTCAGCCCTACTATGAAACCAAGTTATAGCTTTGATATAAAAGCTATAACCCAATTATAGCCAAAGAATATGGGGAAAGGCATTAGGGAGGAAGGGGAAGAGTAGAATCGGTGGAGGGAGGGTAATTAGTGGGACAACACTTACAGTGCATCTTACAAGGGCACATGTGAAATTTACTAAATGTAGAATACAAAGGTCTTAACACAATAACTAAGAAAATTCCCTGAAGGCTATGTTAACCTGTTTGATGAAAATATTTCAAATTGTATATAAAACCACATTGTATATAAACCACATTTTCAAACAATTTGAAAATATTTCAAATTGTATATAAAACCACATTGCACCCCATGATTGCATTAATGTACACAGCTATGATTTAATTTAAAAAAATATAAAAAAAAACAACCTTCAATGGCAGTTGTACACTGGCATCTAACCATAGCCTGAGGCCAATTCCCTCTCTATAAATTGCTGTACAAAAAAGGTGGGAGTAAGTGTTCTTTTGGTATGAGAAGTTCAAACATTTTTGTACACTTACATATAAACCTCTATATGGCAGACTAAAGAGTGTGTGGGGAATCTTCTGGAGATTCTATGTTCAAAAAAAATTTGCTCTTTTTAATAAATAATTAGCTTAGAATGTCTGAATGATAAGACAATTGGTCTATAATTGTGTGGTAGAAGACTTAATGAATGAATATTGATTTTCTTTTAGTATATGTGCTGCCGAAGCGAGCACGATTTTTCTTTATTTAAAAAAAAGTTTAAAAATATTTAAAATATTTAAATATTTAATCATATTTTAAAAAATGACTTGAGGACTCAAAATACACTTAGATTTTTCTTCTTTTATAGTTGTGAAAAACAGCACTGAGTCAACCTAAAAAATAAAATCATATTCATTTTGGATAGTTACTATATAAGTACTATATACACAACAGGTCTTACTTTTCTACCAACTTAAATTAGTCTTTTCTTCTGCCCTATAGAAAGTGACACCAGGCTAATTGCCTTGCCAAAATGTAGAGAATGAATTGGCAAAAGACAGAAGTCCTCCCGAGTTCATTCACCTTGATTTTGAATGCTCTGTCACTACCCAAGTGATGATGATCTAAATGGTGCTCAGCCCTGTCCCTAGTCTAAATTAAGAATTTTAATGTCAGCTTGAGAAGAAAAGAGAAGAGAAATCCTGTAAAACATATACCATTTTGTATACCTTTTCCTTTTTATTTGTTCTCATTTGCTTTTATAGAAGTTTGGGCCAGATGAGGGACCCAGTATTATATTAAGCCATTTCTTTAATATAAGAAGTTCTCTCCCCTCCAGGAACTGACAGGTATCTCATTCCTTTCACAGAAAAAAGTCCTGAAAGAAAAAACAAATAAACTTATACACAGTACCTTTGTTTTTTATTCAGGATGAATGCTTTTTAATCCAGAGCATTTTAACTGCTCATTCCTCTTTTTCTATTATACCATCTCTTGAATTGCCTTGAGCCCTATGGCTACCTGCAAATTTTGCCTCATAACCTATCTCTTTTTTACTACAATAATTCTCAAAATTCTTGTTCTGACTCCCACGTTCTTTTTCTTCCCTGGGTGTCCATCTTCAGCTTTGCTGTTCTTACTTTACTGTCTTTCTGAGTCATCCTGTTCACTTTAGCTACCACCTATTTTCCCGTGACCCTTAACCTCTACATTTCCTTCTCTCCTGAGTTCCAGGTCTGTATTTCTGATTATCTCCTATGGCAGTCCCACAGGTAAATCAAACTTATGTCCAAATCTGAACTCATTATATTTTACTCTAGTCTTCTATTTCTTCAGCTTATCTTTTTTTATTATTTCATAATCAATCCATATAGTGACCCAAAGTAAGCTCTTAAAATCATACTACAGCATTTTCCTCCCTTGCCTGACCCTAAAAAGCCCTTGACTTTCAAATTACTCTCACTTTTAAATAACTTCAGAATCCATCTGTTTCTACTCAACTAAACTTCTCTTAGTTTAGTATATAATAAAATTTTAATGAAGTAATAACCATCTGCTTTGTTTTGGTCACCTGTCCTAACTCATTTCAATCCATAATCTATTTAGTCAGAAAAACTAATCTTTCTAATGTGCACATGAACATTCAATGTTCATGAACATTAAACCTATTGAATAAATTACAAACTCCTGAGAAAGGCAGACATAAGATTTTTTATTTCTCTAGTCTCATCTCCCAGCCTTTCTTCTTATGCACCCTAAGTTTCAGGTGAACCTTTCCAGATCGGTGTCAATCATTCAAAGTTTTTTTTTTTTTTTTTTTTTTTTTTGTATTTTTTCTTTTAATCCCCAAAACTGAAAAACTTTTAAAATTAGAAACAACTAACGTACCCCAAAATGGTTAACATTGGAATCTCAGTACATCTGAAAATTTTATTTAACAAAGTTACC
>CAUYPK010035284.1:0-13106 GCA_963574355.1 Loris lydekkerianus | reverse complement strand
AACATAGTAAGATCCCGTCTGAAATCAACATGTTGGCTGCACTGAGTTCTCATCTGGAGACTCCAGAGAAAATCTATTTCTTAGTATCCAATGTACTCACCCCTACTATGAAACTAATTTAGGGCTTTCACATGAATGCTGTAACCCATTTGCAACCTAGGAATAGGGGGAAGGGGGAAAGGGAGGGGAAGGAGGGGGGAGGTGGGTGGAAGCAGGGGGATTGGTGAGAATACACTTGTGGTGCATCTTACAATGGTATATGTGAAACTTAGTAAATGTGGAATGTAAATGTCTTAACACAATAACTGTGAAATTGCCAGGAAGGCTATATTAACCATTGTGATATAAACATGTCAACCGGTCTATGAAACTAGTGTATGATGCCCCATGATCATACCAATGCACATAGCTATGATTTAATAAAAAAAAAAAAAAAAGAAAGAAAAGAAAATCTGTTTCTTGGTTCACTCCTGGTACTGGCAGATTTTAGTTCTTGTGGCTATAGGACTGAGGTCCCTGTTCCATGCTATCATCTGGGGGCCACCTCAACTCCTAGAGGCCACCCACATTCCTTGTAACTTGGTCCCCTCCATCTTCAATACAACAAAGTATGTTGAATTATCTCAATTTTAAAAAAAGAGATGTTTTGTGATAATGAATTAGGCCCCAGGCTGGAGATTGGGATGGGGTTGAAGACAGAAGTCACACACACACACATGCACATCACCTAACACTTCTAGAGTGACTGTATCCTCTTCCAGGTTTTGGCCTTGCTCAGATGGGGCACTAACTTCACAACGATATTTTCCAGCATCATTTCTTGTAACATTTCTGATCCGTATATTGAAATCTATCATCTCAGCTCGATCTTTAAAATCACCTTTTAGAAAAAGAAGATACTGATGTTAGTAATAATGCAAGTAACTTTCCATGTAATACTTTCCTCAACTCACTTCATTTAGTAACCAAAGCATTTTTTTATTAAAAAAATCAATTTTAAAAACCTAAAAATTATATAAGGATGCTGTTATTTTAAATTTCTTTTTTGTAGAAGGCCATTTTTTAGAATGTTCAAAAAAGAATGTTCAGCTTTATGTTTCCATATTTTATTTTAAATAATTCAGCTCAAATGTCTGCCTCACCTGTTCCTTGTTTCCCTTTAAAAATATCCATGTTTTTAAAAAACACTGGAGAGCCCAGTTTAATTGGCTGCAATAGTAACTGTATGGGTGGTGGCCCACCAAAATACTGCCACAGAAGAAAAAGTTGGGGGTAGAGAGCGCTTAAAAGGATTCTTTGATTAGTTTTTATATTCTTCTATTTTCAGTGGAGACAGGGTCTTGGTCCTACTCAGAGTGGTCTTGAACTTCTGAGCTCAAGCAGTTCTCTCTCCTCAGCCTTCCAGAGTGCTAGGATTACAGTTATGAGCCACCACGTTTGGTCTTCTTTTAGTTAGTTTTTAATGGCAATGTGTATGGAATTAAAAAATTAAAGTAGTGTTTTATGTAATGTATGGGTGCCAGACTGGCAACTGTAGAAAATTTAAGTGAAGATAGTTGTGCTATTAGCAATTTCCAGCTTGGAGTTTTCATCTTGACAGAGGGGATATTTTAAGTTTTCTATAAGCTTTAAATAGTTTTTATTTACTTCTTTAAAATTGAAATAATACATAGTATTTTTAAATAATAACATGTTTATCATACTTGTAAAATTGTATTTCCAACTCTAAAAATATGTAATAATGGGAAAATTCAAGCATACACAAAATTAGACAGTAAAGTAAAATGAACCTCAATTTTCCATCACCCAGTGATGGCAGTAATTGCTGCATGGTCTCTCTTGTTTCATCTGTATTCCTAAGCACTGGATTATTTTGAGGCACATGGACATCATAACATTTTATGCATCATTATCAACATTGTAAATAAGTTCAGCTCAGCGCCCATAGCACAGTAGTTATGGCACCAGCCACATACACAGGAACTGGCGGGTTCAAACCCAGCCTGGGCCAGCTAAAACAACAATGACAACTGCAACAAAAAAATAACCAGGCATTGGTTGTAGTCCCAGCTACTTGGGAAGCTGAAGCAAGAGAATCGCTTAAGCCCAAGAGTTTGAGGTTGCTGTGAGCTGTGACGCCATGACATTCTACGGAGGACAATATAGTGAGACTCTGTCTCGAAAAAAAAGAAGAAGAAGAAGAAGAAGAAGTTTATCGCATATTCAACAGCAAGAGTATAGAATGGAAAGAAATATACAACAAATAAAAAGCAAAAAAAAAAAAAGAGGAAAGAAAAGAAAAAGAAAGTAAAGAAAGCACTCGATAATGGTCTTTGTATTATAATTACCTGTCCATGTATAAGTCTTAACTCACTAAACTTAGTTGTGGCTTAGCTTTCAAGAAGGACTTAAAGAAATAGGGTGAAGGCATTATTACTGAGCAGCAAGCCTTCATCTTAGCCCATACCATTTTTTCTTCTCTTCCCTCAAGAATGTAATCTACTGGGCCAGAGAGAGCAATTGCATGCACATCCTCTCCTACTGAGCTAAGAAATGCAAGGTGCTGGGAAATGCTAAGAAACCCAATGCTAGCTTCTGTTCTCTGACCTCTGTTTTTATGGCTGTGGCATTTTAGGTCGCCGACACTGTTGGTTTCATCTCACACTTATAAAAACACATTTTCAGGATTTAGTCCTGTCCTATTCTCACTTGTAAATTACAGAGTGCACTCAGCATTCCCTAGCTCTTGTCTCCTCAAGCCCACAGCTTCTTACCTTGCAGTGCCTGCTGGTAATAGACAAAGGAGACGCTCCGCCCCAGTTTCTTCCACTCTAATCTGGAGGAAACAGTCTTCTTTGGGGTTTTACAGGCTAAAATAATCTCTAGGAATAACAACAAAAATATTTGTTTTCTAAGTGTCTCCATAATTTATATTTTACTTAATTAGGTAACAAATTTTTAAACTTCCTTAGATCACTCCTTTATAGTTTTTCATTCATTTATTAATTCATTGATTCATTCATTCATAAATTATATCAACAGATACCAGGTTGCTTTAACCCAAAGATGATAGGGAAGCAATGTAGTTTTTCCACATCATGGTGTGACACAATGCTGCTGCCCCTACTTACCAAGTCTGAGTTTTCATCTATAAAATGAGCTGGGACCTCAAAGAATTGTCGTGACTCTTTCAATACACTAACATATGCAAAGCACACAGGCCTGGACATAGTAAGGTCTTAACAAATGGCAGCTATGATTAAGTATTTCTCAGTCTTTTAAGGAGTCTATGGTCTGGTAGAAAAGGCAACTAAGAGGGATGATAGCACTTGAGTCCAGTGTTGATGAGTACCAGGAGGAAGGTATGCAGAGGGCACTCTACACCAAGTGCCTAAGAAAGGCACTTAGTCCAGCCCCGTCCATGCTGGGAAACCCAGAGAAGTTACCCCACAATGTTGCATTTTCACTCAGATCCCTTCTTTGTTGACCCTATCTACAAATACATTAATACAAACCCAATATGGTCTTCTAATAAATTGTTGATTCCTAACCCCTCCCCCCAAATTGCTTATAACCTCACCTTATATCCAGATAAATTATTACAGACTTAGTCTTGGCATAAAGTTTAACTGCCTCAATGTAGCTGAGTTCCTTTATCACAGGAAATTTACGGCAATTGCGTCATTAAAGAATTCCTGGAACCTCTGGAGGAACCCCTTCTCTTCACTGGCCAAACAAAATGACTAATGGGAAGAAAAACCAGTGCCAGTCTGGGAATTGCTTCAAGTTGCCAAAGGGCAACTTACAGATATAAATATTTTTAAAGTATTTTTCAACCAGGCTCTCTAAAATACTAATTACATATTTCTGAGACATTTTTCTTCCAGGGGGCATATGCCTTGACCTTAAAAAAGCACGGTATTTTTGATCAGAAATTATGTTGAAATCCTTTCTGTACCTCTGATATTGGTGTTAAGCAAATGATTTTTTTAAAGAGGAATGCAGGATTATGCATGAAACAGCACATTAGAGAGCAATATTTATAATGTGCACATACTATTTCAGATTAATTAAAAATAGGCATAGATAAAAAAAGCCTGTAAAAATATGTATGAAAATAATAACCCAGTAGCTATTTCTGTGTGATAGCATAATGATTTTTGTTCTTTTTGTTATAGATAGTTTCTAATTTTGTTGCTGGAAGTACAGGAATGGAATAAAAGATAATAAAAAATGGAAAGCAGGGCAGCTGAAAGAAAGGCGAAGAAGCAAAGAACCAAAAGCTGTTTTCAAGGATCTCTAAAGATTTTAAAGCAGGTTGTACGTTACACGTATACACCACTTGACAGATGTGTTTACAACCCACTGTGCTACAAAGACAAACGCGTGCTAAGGGACCTGTCTGAGGAAACACAGTTCTGTTCTGTTGATTAAGGAGAATGGGTGGTGACCTTCCGGAGTCTTGAGTTGTAGATAGGTTTCCTTCCCGTATTTTGTGAGTTTCCAACAATTAAATACACACCCACACTCATTTTTAGCCCATTTTCCATGTCTTACTCCTACGTCTCAGGAATAATTTTACACTCAAATAACCACATTGTTTCATATATTTAACTAGACACAAACACACCTCTTAGTGAATTCTTCCTAATTTATATTTTCACATGCTGCACTGTGGAACAAACCTCTGTGGAAATTATATTTGGAAAATTTTCCTAAGGCCAATGACCTCCCTCCAGCCCTCTCTCGCCCTGACTATGTAGGATGTGGAGAACTGGTCTCCCATCAGTCCCCAACCTTTTTGGTACATGGGACCAGTTTCAAGGAAGATAATTTTTCCATGTACCAAAGTGGGTAGGAGAAGAGTTTTGACATGATTCTGAAAGCTATTGATTTATTATGGTGCAGTCAAACGTCTCTGCCAATGATAAAATCTGTATTTGCAGCAGCTATCCAGCACTACAATCACCGCCTTAACTCCACTTGACATCTTTAGGCATTAGTTTCTCATAAGGAGCCCGTAACATAGGTCTTTCTGTGCACAGTTTATAGTAGGGTTCATGCTCTTATGAAAATCTAATACCTCTGCTGATCTGACAGGTGGTGGAGCTCAGGTGGTGATGTGAGTGAAGGGGAGCTGCTTTAAGTACAGATGAAGCTTCACTCTCATAGCCCTCACCTCATGCTATGCAGATGGTTTCCTAACAGTCTGTGGCTAGGGAGTGGAGGACCACACGTCTGTCTAATTCTTTCAAAATATGTTGGGTGCAAACTGTGTGCCTGGCATCGTTCCTGAGTCTTATCAGTGAATAACATTGATTCATTGTAAAGGATTTTTGCCCTTTGGGATCAGGTGAGGTCGGGGAAATAAGAAACATCCTGGAGTGAATTACATAGCACAGTAGAAGATGAGGGTTATGGGGACAGAAGGAACACAGAGGGGGTTGGAAGCGCTCCAGACAGGGCTTCAATTAAAAAAAAACAAACAAACAAAAAAAACAGGGTATTCAGAGTTTACCTCATTTAGAAGGTGAAATTTTGATCAAAGATTTCAAAGAGAGAGGGAATTTGTCAGGTGGCTCTTTGAGAAAGAAGGTCCCAAGCAAGGGAAGAGCTAGTGTCCACGCCCCAGGCTGCCAACACCTTGATCTTGAATTTCTAGACTCCAGAAACATGAAAATTTAAATTTCTGTTGTTTTAAACCATCCAGTTTGCAGTACTTGATTATGGCCACCATAGAAAATAAATGCAGAGAATAAACATACTAGAATCATGGGGTCAATATCTGAGGATAAAGAATCAAGTGAATTTACAAGTTAACTCCCAAGGATGCTCCCCTCTTCAGCAAAAAATTCAGCTCTCATGGGCAGTATAATTTTCTGTATCAGTTTTCAAGGTTATGGTGTCATAATACAATAGTTTCTGGTATGGATTTGGAGTTAGACCTCTGCCGTATGTATTTGGTATTAGAAAATGACACAACTTAAAAAAAATCCATTATTTGTCAACTGATAAAAATAATAGTACTCATCGCACAAAGTTATTATAAAGATCAAATGAGATAATGTATGGATCACCTGGTGTACATGGTACCCCACCTATAGTACCCGCCCCATAAATGGTCAATATCATTATTTTCACCCACGAGGAACTTCTCTTTAGTTGCAGTCATGAGCATGCCTTGACATGACAGAAATCAATACTCTATACCATCGCAAATTTGCCCATAAATTATTCAAATTTGAAATAAAATTATACCACTGCAGGGGACAGCAAAAAAATACTGTATTAGGTATAAATCATATTTTCTCAACTGAAGGCACACTGAAACAGAAAAATGTGCCAAGTTTTTCTATGTAAGGTGATTATCTCATTGCCAAAATATCTGTTTCATTTGGATTAAGAAAAGATAATTCTTTGCTCAGAAAAAGCATTAGCAACAACATGTGACAAAATAATCAGTTTTAGGAATCGTATAAATAGAATCATTATGAATTTTAATTTTCCCAGGATTCTATACTGTGGATTATCTATTTTATTCTTTGATTATATTTGGTTAAAAGTAATCAAATCTTATATAACACAAAAGAATTGATATGACAAAGTACTTCTGAACTAGCAGAAATTACTTCTGCAGAGGAATGTACATTGTTAAACGCTGATTTACAGCTTTCAGGATTGCATCTCTCTGCAGAAAGCAGCTTATGTAATTTACAAGCCTGGCAGAGCTGCCCTGATTTCAGTCTCATTCTGCTCCAGACACCACCATGGGAAGTGGTAGAATAACAGTGCTGAAAAGAAGGAATGAAATCATAGTTTCCTGATATCAGAGAAACAAGAGACAATGAATGAATGAATTAGGTGGAGCACCATATGTGTCTATATAAATCATAAAATATTATAGACTTTAAGTAAAATTAAGTTACTGCATAAAATAGTCTAAAACTAAAACATGGAAGAGTCAGAAATAAATGCATACTTTATGAAGAACCAAGCTGGAATGATTGAGACAACTATAAAATAAGATTAAACAAATAAGATTAAAATGTTATTCCTAAACTAGTAGAGATGAAATGAGAAAATAGAAAACTTAGAGATTAACATTTGATTGCAATGAATTGTGGAAGGATTTTCTATATTAAAAATAAAACATGCATTAGAAAGTAATGTAAATGGGTACAGGGTTTTGTTTCAGACTAGTGGAAATGTTTCAGAACTAGCCAGAGGTGGTAGTTGCACAATATATGACTCTACTGAACGCCCCTGAACTGTTCACTTGAAAAGGATGGATTTTATGTTATGTGAATTTCATCTCAATACATTTTTTTAAAAAGTAATGTAAGCTTAAAGTGTATAATTTTGATGTCCTAATTCAGATATCCTGGTAGAGGGCCCGAAAGAACAGTAAGAAGCTCCAGGAAAGTGAGAAGTGAGGACTTCACTTCCTTTGTCCTTCAGGGACATCCTGGTCCATTTTTCCCTCTCCCACCATGCTCACTCTTGTGGCTTTCAAGCCTCCTTTTTGGCAATTCCCCCAGACCTGTTTATCCTCGTTGTAGGTGCTCCCTAGTCTCAAATTACTCCCAGTCATTAATTTCCTCTCTATGTCTCTCCATTTAAAACTAACTCACAACAGAGTGTTTTACTAGCTTAATTATTTAAAATATTAGGACTTCGGTGAACCTAAATATAGTAGAACCTCCATAGTTGACCACCTCCTAAACTTGATATAATTTTCATAGACCAGACATGCACCAGATACGGTAGGCCTTATTCCTTATGTTGACCACCTCTGTGTGTTGACCAGTTTATTACAGCCCCTTGTGTGGTCAATTTACAGAAGTTCTACTGTAGTTATTTATGATTTATGCAATTTGTTATCAAGTGATTTGTTATTTTGTAATGATAGTCTGATTCTTATTATAGCATATTTTTATTTAATAAGCATATATAATACTTATGTGCTTGGCACTATTGAAAGCACTATACAAATACTAACTCATTTAATTCTCCCCATTCTAGTTTCTTTCTTGAATCTTTTTTTTTTTTTTTTTGCACTTTTGGCCAGGGCCAGGCTTGAACCTACCATGCCCGGTATATGGGGCCGGCTCCCTACTCCTTGAGCCACGGGCACTGCCCTTTTTTTTTTTTTTTTTTTTTTTTTTTTGAGAAAGAGTCTCACTTTGTTGTTCTTGGTAGAGTACCAAGGCATCCTAGCTCACAGAAACCTCAAACTCTTGGGCTCAAGGGAGACATAGTCTTGTTCTGGCTCAGGCTGGTTGCAAACCTGTGAGCTCAGGCAATCCACCCGCCTTGGCCTCCCCAGTGCTAGTATTATAGGCATGAGCCACCATGCCTGGCCATCCTTTCTTGAATCTTTATTTCTTTCTTTCAAATCTATCTCTTTATAACTCCAGAAACCCAAGATATACCTAAAGATTAGGGATCAGACATTTGAACCTATTTCTTAAATGTTTACAACCTCTAGCCAAACAAGCATTACAATTAAGAAATAGTACTTCTTCTGGTTGCCTAGTGTTATTGTGTTTTAAATAAAAGATCCTTTCAAAAACTACTAAGTAGTCAATAGTTTAAGTAAACTAATGAAAAGCTCTAATTTCTTTTGTTATTTTTCCTTTTTAAAATTTCTTAACTATGGCAAAATATACATAACATACAATTTACCATCTTAACCATTTTTAACTGTACAGTCCAGTATTGTTAAGCATATTGTTATAAATGTAACAATCTCTAGAACTTTTTCATCTTACAAACCTGAAATTTTATACCCATTAATCAACTCCCCCTTATAAAGAGTTTTAAGAAGCTAAGAATAAATTTTTAAATGATATCCAAAAATAGGCTACATTAAAGTCATCTTAAATGCAAAGGGAATTTTTTTTTAATATATTTTATTTTATTTTATTTTACTTTATTTTTTATTTCAGGTTAATGTGAGGGTGCAAACAACTAAGTTACAGTATTTGCATTTGTTAGGTACAGTCTCTCTTAAAGTTGTGTCCTGCACCCAAAAGGTGTGCTATATACCCTTACACTGTGACCATTACGTAGGAGCACACCAATCCCCCTCCCCATGCATGCCCTTGTTCCTCTTTCCCCCAATTGAATGAAATTGAGTTTTTCTCTTATGTGGGCATGTGTTAATCATCTACTGGATTCATATTAGTATTAAGTACATTGGATATTAGGCTTTCCCACAGAGTGGAATTAAAGAGTTAATTTCCATTTACCATTTCTAGCTGGCTAGAAACTTTTCAAGATCTCCATCTTCCAGTTTCACAAATTAGATTTGCTTTGTTGGAGATAATTTATGTAATAAATGACCTTCATTGTACATGTAGCCTCATATTGAATGTCTAAAATTGCCACTGAGGAGGTAGAGAAAGAGGTGAAAACAGCATGAAGCAATATTTCAGACAAAGAAATTCACATAAGATGAGGCTGAAGATCCCAACAAACAGAAAGATAATCTTGTGTGTATCATCTTCTTGAGTTCTTTAAACAATCCAGTCTATGAAAATCAGTAAGATACTGTACCTTGGTACTCTATTGCCGTGACTGGTTGGTCTTTTGGGGCAGAGAGTCCATAAGCCTTATGATCTGAAAGATCAAAACAGATAGCATAAGTCCATTTTCAAATGTTCAAACGGAATGCAATATTTAAGAAAACTAGCCTTATGTTTAGTGATAGTTTTACACAATTTCTAACATAAAAGTTTTAAAGTATCAAAGCAGGAAAGACGAAACCAAACTATGAAGGTCTCTTTAATTTTCTGTATTGCAGTTTTGGCGTTTAAGCATTTCCCAAAGCAGAACCTATGAATCTATTTACACCCCACCACTAAGAATGTACTCTCACTAACCTAATCATTAAACAAGAACCTGAAGCCTTAGTCCAGCTTACTATGCGATCTAGTAAAAGCTAATTGTTCTTAGAGCCTGATTCAAGGGTATAAACAGCTTTATGAATTTATCTCTGACCAGTCCTATGTCATATAGAAATGAGTCACTTTACATACTTTTGATGATGAAATGTATAAATGATGTATATAAACTCTCTATAGAATTATGATGACAAATGCAAGCAGAACATTTTTTTTTCCCTAAAAAAACATTTCAATGATCTTCTAGGGTTGGTCTATGGATTGCAACAAATGTGGGACCCAACAGCTACTGTGATCTCATAGTTCTGTGACGCTGCTGCGGCTCCTGCTACTGTTGGTATCATTATCACTCCCTTAAACTAATACAGAAATGTTCACTTTAAAAAGTGCCTTCATACACTTCTTTTTATCTGATAAAATTCAAAATTCAAAAGAACCTGATGCGGTAAGGCATTATTAGAAGTTAAACAAGAAAGTAGCAGAACTTGGAACTTAAAACTTTCTAATTCAAGCTTTGGTATATGTAGCTTCCTGCTATTTCACTTTATGGATGCCATTCGGTAGTCCAGTTTAAGGACCATGTTTAAAAATAATTTAAATAATTTCCTTAAGTATACATCTCTAAAACATAAACACTACGAAGGTAAGACTGTTGTCTGTTTTATTCTCTGATAGAGCCCAAACACCCAGAACAGTGCCTGACATAAACAAGACATAATAAATATTTTTTGAATAAATGAGCCCATTTTTTGTTTCATATTAATGAGTAAATAGGGTGGGGGCCGAAAGGGGTCAGATCAAAGTGAAGAAACTGAAGAGTTCCCGAAAGCAAGCAATTCTTTTGGGAAGGTGTTGTAATTATACAACAGTGAACTGGTGTTGTTTCAAAATCATACATGAAATAATCTCAGACCAATTAAGTCTATTTTGAAATTATATAAGGTTATCTCTTGAATATATATATTTCTACAATTTAATAGAAATGTTTTTCCTCTGATCATCTACCAACTATACTACTGGTCAATCTACTGGCTCTGTTTCCACCAAGGCAAAAAGGACCTATCTGTTATCATATCCAGTGGGCACTCTTCAGTCTTAATCTTCCCTGACCTCTCTATGAAATGTCACTCTGTTGACACCCTTGTACTGTGTGACATGATTCTCTCCTTTGTCCTTTGTCCTCCCTTTCTGATCCTGGGGCTTCATTCTCTCTCTTTCGTGAGTTGTTCTGCCCATGCATTCATCTGTCCGTCCATCCAGAAACTGCCTCTCTGCCTCAACTATCTCCTTTTCTATATTGTCATTTGTACTTTGATTGACTCAACTACCATTTAATACCCCAAATTCCTAAATCCATATCTCTACATCTAATCTCTCTCTTGAGATTAACTCCATAATCCCCTTCCTGGTGGACAACTACACAGTAGAACCTCTGTGAGTTGCCCAACCAAGGAACTGTAACAAACTGGTCAGCATACAAACAGGTCAACATGAGAAACTGGGACCCTGTACATTGAGTACATGTGGTGCATGCCTGGTCTATGAAAATTGGGTCAGCTTAAGGAAGTATATGGAGGTGGTCAATTATAGAGGTTTCAATGTATTCCCATTTCCTACAAGCACAACAAACTCATGGGCAAAAGAGAATTCACCAGCTTGTTCTCAAATTTCGTTTTATTTCTAAAAATCCCCTCTCTGTGAAAGGCATCACAATCCACATGTCACTCATGCCAAAAACTTAAGCCATTGTTTGTGATACATGCATCTATATTCTCATCCATTCATTTGTCAGTTCACATCTACAGACTAAAACATGTGTCATTCATCACAATATTCTGAAGTATTGGCCCTTTGCTTTCTTTCTCATCTCATAACTTCATGCAACAAAGTGTTCTTTGCCTCAAGGAGAGGATAACAAAACCAGAGAGGAAAACAGAATGCTTCCTGACTGTCCACATTTAAAAACCCTGACCATTGGGCAGCACCTGTGGCTTAAGAAGTAGGGCGCTAGCCCCATATACCAGGGGTGGCAGGTTCAAGCCCAGTCCCGGCCAAAACTGCAAAAATAATAATAACAACAATAATAATAATAATGATAAAATAAAATAAACTTAAAAAACCCTGACCATTAGAAAAATGAAAAAAAAGTTGCAGCTTAGAAAACAATTTAAGAGAAACTATAATAAATAAAATATACCTGCTCCACAGATTTAGAGAGAAGAAAGTGAGTTGGAGGACACGAACCCTGGTGATCTCTTGAGAAAGAACAATAATAGCTAACGTTTATTAAGCACTCAGGACTCAGGCAACATGCTTAGTGCTTTATAAGTATGAATTCATCTATCTATCTATCTCAACATGTAAATTGCTCTTTTCACTATGCCAGACTTTATCACTCCTAAGAAACATATGCCATTCTGAAAAACTTTTTGTTTTCTTTCGTTTTCTTTCCTCTGCCCTTTAGAATCCTGGACAGCGAATCTACTTGAGAAATCAATATTTGCAAAAGTATAGAGGACTCAAATGTCTAGCTACCTTGTTGACCTATTTAGGCTCTATATATCTCTAAATTACAAACTTCTTCATTAGGGAAACTGGCAAACCTGGTGTCTATGTAAAGAATGGGGCAGTGAACTTAACCTTTTTACTGACAGCTGTAAATACATCTGGATAAAGCAGGGACGTATATGGTATAGTCTTAAGAGAGGTGTCAAGGCCACCAAAGAATGACTTCAAAATAACTCTGTCTCAGGCTACAAAATCAATACCCACAAATCTGTAGCCTTTATATATACCAACAATAGCCAAGCCGAAGAACAGTCAAGGACTCTATTCCTTTCACGGTAGTGCCAAACAGTCAAGGACTCTATTCCTTTCATGGTAGTGCCAAAGAAGATGAAATATTTGGGAGTATACCTAACAAAGGACATGAAAGATCTCTACAAAGAGAACTATGAAACTCTAAGAAAAGAAATAGCCGAAGATATTAACAGATGGAAAAACATACCATGCTCATGGCTGGGAAGAATCAACATTGTTAAAATGTCCATACTACCCAAAGCAATATATAATTTTAATGCAATTCCTATTAAAGCTCCATTGTCATACTTCAAAGATCTTGAAAAAATAATACTTCATTTTATATGGAATCAGAAAAAACCTCAAATAGCCAAAACATTACTCAGCAATAAAAACAAAGCA
>CAUYPK010035283.1:0-21392 GCA_963574355.1 Loris lydekkerianus | reverse complement strand
CATTCTGTTACTGAGGGATTCTACTGTGTTTCTCAGATCTTTGAGGGATGCAACTTCTTGTCTCAATGTGTCAAAATCTTTGCTCATTTGCTCTTTGAATCCGTTGAATTCTTGAGATAACTTTTGGAATTCTAATTCGATCTTATTTGCTATCCAGATCCTGAATTCAATTTCTGACATCTCAGCTATTTGTTTGTGCATGGGGTCTTGTGCTGTTTCTGCCCCATTGCCCCATTGATCCTTGGGGGAGTTGATCTAGTCTGATTATTCATATTGCCAGAGTTTTTCTGTTGATTTCACCTCATGGTTGTTTTTCACCATTGCCTCTGGCCGTCCTCAGAGTTGGGGAGGTGTCTCTCCAAGATTAGACCCCAGCAGGATCACTCCATTGTTGTTGGATCTTCTCTAGCTAGGGAGTTCTGGTTATGGAAGCAGCTCCTGTGTGTGACATGCCCAGATCCAGTAACAGGTCTGGGGGTGGTGTGCATGATTCTGTGAGTGCCTGGTGCCCAATGACTTTGGCACAGAGAACCCAAGGCTCCAGCCTTTCAAGCTAGAAGAGGATGGTCAGTCTCTTCCCAGGAGAAGGGCTCTGTGCAGAGGCAGGGAGGGTTCCAGAGGGTATGCAGCTACCAGAGTTTCTGGCCAGATGAACGGGCTAGTGTGGAGGCTTGGAGGACACAGGAGGAAGCATGCAGTGTTGCATGGCTCCCACAGTTCCTGGTCAGGGAATGTGGAGGCCTGGTGGGTGTGGGTCACTGGTCGGGGGTCACTGCACAGCTCTTATGGAGGTCCTGGTGGTGCCAAGCCCAGGAGTTTGAGGTTGCTATAAGCTGTGATGTCACAGCACTCTATCCAGGGCAACAGCCCAAGCCTCCAGTGTGCCAAAACCGCCTCACTCTGCCCCTAAGGATTAAGGCTGTAAGGCAGTTCAGTCCCTGCCTTTAGGCTGCTCAGTCACTAGGTTACTTTGTCCTGCCCAATCCTTGCTCTGGGACCCTGAGGGCGGAGCTTGCCGGAGCAGTTCTTTCACAATGGCTTACTTCGCCTAGCTCAGTGGCTCATTCTGGAGCCCCAGACAATGCCCAACGTTCTGCACACTCCTGCTCAAGCTCTCCCCAAGGCAGTTCAACTGAGTGCCAAGTCCAAAACCACCAAAACAGTTCACAGGTAAGGCCTTTCTGGTTTGCAGTCTCACTGCTTCTTGTACTCACGGTTGCCGGCGTGATTAGGTCGATTGAACACATGCAGCCACTTGCCAGTTTTCCACTGTTTTTGTCCTCCTCCTGGGGTCCAGAAGTCCCTTGCTGGCTCCCTGTATCCTCAAAGGTATGATCATAGGCAGATTCCACCAGCCAGAGATGCCTGGAGTCTTGTCTCCCCAGACTCGCCAAGCCCAGTTACAGGGAAGCTGTTACTCAGCCGCCATCTTTAATCCAATCTCCTTTTCTTTTTTATAGCCATGCTAGTTTTATTATTTTCTCGTATAGTCATTTAAAATACTGGTATTATGTTTTACCTCAGAAGTTTTCCTTCTATACTCTCACAATACTTTTCTTTGAAAATTCTGAAATGTGCCTCAATATCCTCTCATCTATATCTCTTTAGTTCCTGTACTTATTGAACTATTTGTGATAACTTTTTGTAGCCTTTTCTCTCCCTCCAACTCTTTCCTAACTGCCTGTTCATTCTTTCCCTCGCCTGTACGTAAGCCCCCTTCATGTCATTCTTTCCCCACTTTCTAACATCACTGGCTGCACTGTTCAATAGAAGCATCCTCTAGGAAAAAGCTAATTGCTTTGGGAATTTCTATGCCCTAAAGACAATGGGAAACTTTTGGAATCTTCTATTAGTCTCCAGATAGAAATCCTACCTCAAAAGATAATTATGAAACCAAGCAAGAGGATTTCAATAGTTTCTCAAATTGATCCCAAAGATGCCACCTGCAAGGCTTCTGCCTCATTCAGCTTTAGCCGCTTTCAGTTAACTTAACAGCATAAAGCACTCCCAAGGGACTGGGAATAAACAAAATCCAAATTACAAACAAGCAGAGATATCTGAAACAATTAAGCCCTTGGTGGTTTAACTCCAGGGTGCCCAGAATTCTTGTTCAAGGCCAACGACCCAATTGGAGCAGGTACAATATAAAATCAGTTCAATCCCATGAAGCAGCTAATATCTGATAAATTCAGGCTGTGTAGACAGTTATGTTACATAATTGATAAGAGGAAAAAAAAAAATGTTGAGCTGCCTTGGGGAGAGCTTGAGCAGGAGTGTGCAGAATGTTGGGCATTGTCTGGGGCCCCAGAATGAGCCACTGAGCTAGGCAAAGTAAGCCATTGTGAAAGAACTGCTCCAGCAAGCTCCTCCCTCAGGGTCCCAGAGCAAGGATTAGGCGGGACAAAGTAACCTAGTGACTGAGCAGCCTAAAGGCGGGGACTGAACTGCCTTACAGCCTTAATCCTTAGGGGCAGAGTGAGGCATTAGCACTCTCCACAGACCAGTTCTCCAAAGTAATGTCCAAATTTCCACTTCACTTTGCAAACTTGACCTCATGTACTTCCTAGCATAATACTCTACTGTAAAACTGCATTTCACAATTTATTGGGACCCCATCAGATAATCTAGGCCTGTAAATGCTTGTGCCCCCAGAAGACTAAGCAGTTCCCTTACTTGTATTTTGACAGATTTAAAGAAGAGCCAGTGGAGAGAAGTGGGTAAGAAAGAGAGCAGAGGTTGGAAAAACAAAATAGAAAATGAAGCAAAGAAGTGCATGTGTATGAGCAATTGAAGTAACAAAGTGACTCCAAAAGAATAGTCCTCAGAGTGAATCCCCATAGCTGTGCATACGTATCTGATGATGGACGTCAGGGAAGCATTTCAAAGGTGCTTATGTTTTGACTAAACACAGGATTACAGGAGTCTCCTGCCAAGATTCAGGAAGGAAGGCAGATATGAAGTCCCAATTTTTCCTTCCTTCCCCCTTCTCCTCCCTTCCCAGTGTTATCATTGCTGAAGCAGCAGCACAGAGGGAGAGTTCTGGGACTGAAGAGGCTTATCTGTAATAGCAGCTTATCTATGGCTAGCAGTAGACCTTGAAGTTAAAACTAAAGGAATTCCAGCCCTCCTGCCACTTCTCTTTTTCCCAACCCGATTCTAGTTTCTTACTAGCTTCCTTCTCCTAGTTTATGCACATCAATCAATCAAGCAAGAAATTTGAGCATATTCAGGCCCCACAGGGCTGTAAGAATCATGCAAGGACTGAGGGCACAAAGATAGACAAGGTACTCTCTCTGACACCAGAAAATTTACATCATTATTGAGGACATGAGGCATGGACAAGGACCAAAACAAGGCTGGAGGCCAGGTGGTATATGTTGAATCTCAATGCACATGAATAGGCTCTGGGTTCTAAGGAGAAAGTTCAGGAGGGGCCCAGGGTTTAGACTCACGTAGTGGACCAAGTAAATAGATACGGTTTAATAGAGTTGAGGAGGATGAGCAACTGGGAAAAGGATCGCAGAATGTGCAAAAAGACAAGAAATTAGGCTGGCTTTTTGGAGGAAGTAGACAGCCAGGTGTCTCAAGGTGATGAAGGAAAGGAACATTCAACTCAGACTCTGGAGGCCTTTAGAGGATTTGAACAACTAAATCTTTAAGGAAGGGCATGTCTGCTCTGTCATTTGTTCATGAATGCACATAGGTGCGCATGTGAATGTAGTCATCAATGTTTCATTTATTCCCTACCTTACCTCTGCAAAGGATCTGAGGCTTATAAAAACAGAAATCTATAGCATCTGAAAGAGCAAGTAGGTAAAAATGTCAAAGGTAATTTTAAAGAGTTATATAAGAAACTAAACCTAGGGGATGATAATTCATATTTTTAAACCAGAATAATTTCAAATGTAATGAAGGTATCAAGATAAGCAAATAAATTAGCAGCTAAGAAGAGAGAGCACAGAAGTAGTTCTTAATATATATAACTTAACATTTAATAATAAGTGTGATTTGAATATATACATTTATAAATGTATATATTTATAAATGAGTATAATAAATATATAAGCAGATAATCCTAACATCTATCATGAAGGTCAATTATCTTTGGAATTACCACCACTCACTCTGCAGGGACTCAAATCATGGAATCCTCAGCAAGTGCCTTACATGCTCTTTATGGACCAGTTCTCTAAGCTATAATCTGGCATGTATCACTGGACTCCCTTTGTAAGGGCTACTGATGAACATGCCTAGTGAAGGTGACACCACAGCAAATGGTGGTGATACATGCCAAAGTTACCCTGGCTGCTGCCCCCAGTTCTGCCTTCCTGCAGGCAGGAAGTGAGGAGGGTCTGCATGGAGGGCCCCGGCATGCGTCACTACAACAATGCATTTATACTGCCTACAATCACTGCAGATGGCCCCAGTGGATTCTAACATAATAATGGGAAAAGAAACTTGGTTTTCAATCTTTTATTTATTGCAGCCCCCTCAACCTTGCATCAGCCAAAAGAGAGTCCATGAGTGAGAGATTTTTTATCTTCAGAACTGTCCCTCTTTTGTAATATCTGGGTTATTGTCCTAGAGCCATCAGGGCCTCTTTATCTTTCTCCCTTTAGAATTTAGAGCTGAAGGAGACTTGCTCTTCCTTGCAAGTCACAACACCATACCAGCCCTTCCCACCCAACTTCACAGAGACCCAGCCATAGGCTAGATCCAAGAACTTGCTAGAAAAGGAAAGCTGGACCAAAGTAGTATATACATTGCAAATTTATGAAGGCAGAAAAGGCACCTTTACATTTGAGGAACAATAATCATGTAGCAAACAATTATAGATGATTGCATAGGAGTGTAACCTTTATGTCTATTTCCTGTTTTCTAATGATTATAAGAGAGAAAATTTGAGAGGAGAAGCAAGAAGGCTGACTACAGTCATCAGTCACCAGATCATCTCAGAAAGAACAAACATTAGATGGAAAAGAAAAAAAAAAAAAAAAAAAAACCATAATGTATAATTCACTTGTAATTCTGAGAGACGAGTGCCAGAACTTACTGGATATTCCAAATAAAGCAATCACAGAGCAGAAAAAAGAGGGAGTAAGATTTTGGTAGAAATCAACATCCAAAATATTCGAAGCCCTGTGGAAAGTACGGGTGAGAGTGTACGTTTCTCCTCCCCTGGCACCTCTGGCAGACTGCAGGCTCCCTCACAGTTGGACAGCTTCTTTACCCTTATGACACCAAAAGTTGATTCTTCCAGTGAACTAGAAGCATGTTGAGAATGGGGTACCAGATTCTGGCTCCTCTGTGCTCTCCTCCCTCAAACCTGGGCGAAGGCAGTGGGTGCCATTCTGCTTTTCCACCCATCATGTGCCTTTGTCCTCTGCAGGGAGCTTCAGTCTTTCAGTTTTCTTCTCATTGGTGCCCACACAAACATTCCCCTAACTCCTTCGCAGACTGTGCTGGCCACAGGGGACCAGAATTTCAGCTCTCCCCCATTCCAATACTTCTCTTCTCCTGCCCACAGCTGCTAATGCAACCAAGGAAGTTTTCATATGATTCAGCACAGAAGTCACATGAAACAATTGAGCACTCACTTCCCCTCTGCTGGTGTATCCACCATAACAAGGATCCCACACAGAGTGGGGCTCACACCTTCCTCTTCCTCCTAGACTTGCAGAAGACCAAGGGGTGCTCAGACTTCCCTGCTTTCTGACTCTCCCTGGTGCTGTCTGCCCAGCTGCTCCAGCAGAGTGGAGCATACTCTGAAACAGAGAAACATCAAATCTGCTTGAACACTCCATAGGCAACTTGCCACCAGCACACTTGCTTCTTCCTAGCACAGTCAGTGATTTAACTTAAGGGATCATAAGTAAGGCCTGCAGGCTGTTATCTCATACCCCCAGAATGCAATCATGGTGCTCAGAATGATGGAGGAGAGATTTGTGAACTAAGCTTGGGAGGTGAGGGTGCCCACCCAGGCAGATCTGAAAGGAACATGTAGTGTGGGTTCAAGCCATAGTGCAAACATGAGGTAACCTTGTCCCCACAGGAAAGCTACATTTTCAGTCCTTGGCAGGACCCTGGGCAGGGAAGCTCCTCCTCCATGTCATTGCTGGTGATCTGATCTAGTTTGGGTTCTGCTTATGGCCAGACCCCAGAAGGTGATCCATGGCGCAAGGGAAGGAGAAGAGTGAAACACATTCTCGTCTGCCAGACTTTGAATCCTGACAACCTCTCCCCCACAAACAGACTTTCTGGCTCCCCAGCTTCCTGGGATCTGCCTGCACATCTCTTTTGCCTACCTTTGTGGAGTCTGACTGCAGGCTAACCTAACCCAGACCTATCCATCCTAAGTCCTTCTCACCTCAGCTATAGTGGAGCACAAAAAGGAGTGACCTGGGAGCCCCAGGACCTCACTAACTGCCTGGGTCATTTCAATTCTTCTCCTAACCAAATAGAGGTGATCACAAGTCCCACAACACACACTGAAGCTGACTCTTTCCTGGATATGCCACCTATTGGCAGGGAGGACAACTCATTCAACCCAGTACAGCATTTGATGACTCAATCATACAAGGTGTGGCAGATCCTTACCCACAAGTACCACCTACTCACCTAGAGATGAAAAGGGTGTCCCAATATAATTCATACTGTTAAGAAGACCACAGAACTTGGGAAAGAAAAAAGTATTGCAAAGCCCTCCATCTCCCTTTGTTGATAAAGGCACAGAGAATCTGCCCACCCACATAGTACTACTACTACAGCCTATAAATAACTAGTAATCTATAATCAAAGCATCCATTCAAAACATAGGCCCCCATCAAAGCACCCATAATCAAAGCCAAATGTCCTTACCCAAGATATATTTCAGGCATACCCTTAAAAGTGGGGAGGGGGAGGTACGGAAATATCCCACCTAAACAAAAGGAAATCCAAAAAGAAGGGATAGCTGATCCAGATGAAAAGGAATCAGTGCAAGAACTCAAGAAGTATGAAAAATCACAGTGACAGGAGCTACCCCCAATGGAACACACTAGATGTCTAGCAATGGATCCCAACCAAAATGAAAATATTGAAATGACACATAAAAAAAACAAGATATAAATTGTAAGGAAGCTCAATGAAATAGAAGAGAAAATGGAAAATCAACTCAAAGAAACCATAAAAATAAAAAAAAGAGTGAAATGTTTACTAAAGGGATAGATAAATTTAATTAAAAAATAGAATTTCTGGAAATGAAAAGTGATTCGGAAAAATGCAAAACACTGAAAAGTTTTAAGATTAAACCAAACAGAAGAAAGAATTTCAGAGCTTGAAAGTAACTCTCTTGAATTAACACAGTCAAAAAGAATCAATAAACAAAGTCTATGAGACACATGTGATTATGTAAGAAAACTAAATCTAAGAATCAGAGCAATTCCTGAGGGGGAAGAAGAAAAAGAAGAAATCTTGGAAAACTTATTTGAAAGAATAATTGAAGAAAACTTCCCTGGTCTTATTTGAAAGAATAATTGAAGAAAACTTACACATCCATATACAAGAAGCTCAACCAACACCTAGAAAATTCATTGCAAAAAATAGCATCATAATGTCATGTAGTCATCAGACTGGCTAAAATCAACTCAGAGGAGAAACTTCTATAACCCATGAGTTGAAATATCCCACCTAAACAAAAGGAAATCCAAAAAGAAGGGATAGCTGCTCCAGATGAAAAGGAATCAGTGCAAGAACTCGAGAAGTATGAAAAATCACAGTGACAGGAGCTACCCCCAATGGAACACACTAGATGTCTAGCAATGGATCCCAACCAAAATGAAAATATTGAAATGACACATAAAAAATGCAAGATATGAATTGTCAGGAAGCTCAATGAAATAGAAGAGAAAATAGAAAATCAACCATCAGACTAACAATGTAGTTCTCAGTAGAAACTTTATAAGTCAGAAATGAATGGGGTCCAATCTTTAATCTCCTTAGATGGAAAAACTTCCAGGCAAGAATTTTGTACACTGCAAAACTAAGTTTCATAAATGAAGGAGAAATAAAGTATTTTTCAGATAAGCAAACACTAAGGGAATGCGTCATCACTAGAACTGCTCTATAAGAAATGCTTAAAATTGTTCTATACACAGAACAGGACAATTGATATCCAGAAGTGTAAAGATACCTAAAAGTCAAAACTCATAGCTCTTATAAAAAACTAACACAGAGAAGAGAACAAAGCAACTAGATAATAATCAAAATGATGACTAGACAGTATCTCATATATCAATACTAACATTGAATGTGAATAGTTTAATGCTCCAAAAAAAGATGTACATTGGTTGAATGAATTGAAGAACATACCCAATTATATGTTGTCTCCAAGAAATCCATTTCACTCACAAAGAATTCTCTTAGACTTAAGGTAAAGGAATAAAACAACGTTTCCATGCAAATGGAAACCAAAAGTGAGCAGGAGCAGCTACTCTCATATCAGATTAAAGAGACTTTACATCAACAATGGTACAAAAAAAGAAAACAGGCACATATGGCCGTTATATAATGATAAAAGAATCTATTCAACAAGAAGATACAACAATTCTAAATATATACGCACCTAATACAGGAGTTGCAAGATTTATAAAACATGTTGCACCAGATCTAAGGAAAGAAATAAATAGCAACATCATAATAGTTGGGCAATTCAATACTCCATTAACAGAACTAGACAGATCATTGAGGCAGGTCAACAAAGAAACACTTGAAATAAAAATGATGTCTAACAAATGGACCTAACATTTATAGAATATTCTACTCAAAACTGCAGAATATGCATTCTTTTTCTTAGCACCTAGAACATTTTCTAAGATAGATTATATTTTAGGCCACAAAACAAGTCTCAGCAAAGTTTAAAAAATTAAAATCATACTATGTATTTTCTCAGACCACAATTAAATGAAACTAAAAATACATGGTAATTAAAAAACTGCCAGTAAACGATCCTTGGGTTATTGACAAAAATCAAGATAGAATTCAAAAAAATTTTCAAATTGAATGACAAACATGACGCAAGCTTTCAAACTCTATGAAAAATAGATAAAGTAATGCTAAGGGGAAAGTACTAAGCCTTAAACACTTATGTCAGAAAAAAAAGAGAGAGAGAGAGAGAAATCACAAATTACCAACCTAATGTCACACCTCAATGAACTAGAAAAAGAATAACAAAGCCCAAAGCTAGCAGAAAAAAAGAAATAAAACTCAGAGCAGAACTATATGAAATAGAAACAAAAATTTAAAAGCATCAATGAAGCACAAAGTCAGTTCTTTCAAAAGATAAACAAAATTGACAGACCTCTTGCAAGATTAACAAGGGAAGAAAAACCCCAAATAAGCTTCAATTAGAAATGAAAAAGGAGATGGTACAACTGATACAACAGAAATACAAAATATCTGTAAATACTATGAAAATCTTTACACACATAAACATATACCAATGAAACCAGACAGAGAACCCAGATATAAAGCCACCCACATATGTGTACAACCACTTTGTAAAACTCATCTTTTACAAAGCAGACAATAACAGACACTGGGGAAAAGAAGCCCTACTCAATAAATGATGCTGGAGAAATTGGATAGCCACAAGCAGAAGAATAAAACTGGACCTCTATTTTTTTGCCCTTATACAAAAATTAATTTGATATGGATAAAAGACTTCAGTGTAAGTCATGGAACCATAAGAATTCTAGAACAAAATGTGGGTAAAACTCTTTTAGATATTGCCCTAAGACCCCAATGACAATTACAGCAGCAATGAAGATAAATAAAAGGGACTTGATTAAATGAAAAAGCTTCTACACAGCTAAGAAACAATTAGAGCAAGTACACAACCTACAGAATGGGAGAAAATATTCACAAACTATACATCTGATAAAGGGCTAATAACCAAAATCTACAAAGAGCTAAAAAAAAAAAAAAACAAAAAAAAATCAATAAGAAAAATACAATAATTCCATTAAAAAGTGGGCTGAAACCACAAACAGACATTTTTCAAAAGAAGATATACAAATATCCAACCTACATGTGGGAAAAAAATGATCAGCATCACTAATCAACAGAGAAATACAAGTTAAAACCATAATAAGATACCACTTTACCCTGTCAAAATAGCTACTATTAAGAAGCCCCAAAAATAGATCTTGGCATGGCTGCAGTGAAAAATGAATGCTTATATACTGTTGGTGGGATTGTGAGTTGGTTAACTTCTACGGAAAACAGTGTGGAGATTCTTCAAAGGACTAAAGGTAGAGTTACCACTTAGTATCAGCAATCCTACTTCTTTTCTACCCAAAGGAAAAGTAGTCATTTTATCAAAAAGACCCCTATACCCAACTGTTTTTCATAGCATAATTCACAATTGTAAAGATATGTAATCAAGTTAAGTGCCCATCAATTGTTGAGTAGAGAAAGACATTGTGGTGTATATATACCACGGAGTACTGTTTAGCCACAAAGTGGAATAAAATAATGTTATTGTTCCACGGAGAACATTATCCTAAGTGAAGTGTCTCATGAATGGAAAAACAAATATTACATGTTCTTGCTGATAAGCAGTAGTTAAATGATGGGTATACATGATTATAAAATGGTGTATTTGAAACTAAGGACATTTGAAACTAATAAAGGGCGAAGGTGTGATGAGAGTAAGGGACAAAAACTTACCTATCACGTACAATGTACCCTATTCCAGTAACAGGCACACTAAGACCCCTGATTTCAGCATTATAAAACTCATCCATAACAGAACACCTTTATTGTCTATTACTTTGAAATAAATATATATATAAAGAAATTAAAATAAATTATATATATATATAAAGAAAAAGGTAAATTCTGAGTCTCTATTCATAGAGCTGGAATCCAAGTCAATATTGACAATGACAATTGTTTAGTGAACTTAATATTAGCTAAAATGAACTATATTAAGAAAATTAGCAATTAGAACCTCCCTATGTTCTTCCTATGTCCTTCCTATGAAGGAATGAAAGAGGGTAACACTCTGCATCTCCATTAGCCAGGGAAGGGCTGCACTAGACATTGCATCAGTAGTAAAAGTCCACATTTATACCTCCCCCAAATCTACCTCCAAAGATTGACAAGATAGATTAGAAGAGTTATCACATAGTAATGATTTCTCCTGTAGAGTTAAGGACATGCTATCTATACCCATAGGGATAGCAACAAAGACCTCTCCAGATACCATATCAAGTACCACATCAAGGCATGCTATTTCTGCTTCAAACTGAGGGTTGTTCTTTGCTGTTGGTTAGCATCTACAACTTAAGTTTCAAAAGAAACCCAATCCAAACCAACATTACATATACATATTTATCAGTTTGCATTATATTCTAAGACCCTCTTTAACTCAATAGAAATTACGGCAAAACTTAGATCATGATTAATCTTGGTTAGTGGAGAGAGAGGATGGGTGATGTGGCTCAAGATTATATCTGGAAAACAAAGTTTGAAAAGCAAGTTTGCTTATGTAATATAAAATTCTTGAGTCTAGTTACATATCATTGTCACTTCCATGTCACTGCTCTAAATATGAGCAAGATCAGGCAAAAGGAGAATTATACAGAAGTTCACAATAAAAGAGATATCACTCTGCAGACAGGAATTCCATCTCAAGGATGCCAAGCAGGATAAAGTCAGTTAAGTAATAAACAATAGGTATAGTTTACCGCTTTGTTGAGAAGAAAAGGAAGTTCTGCCTTTTATCTCCCCTCCTTAAGTTGCTTTTTAAGTTTTTCAGGAAATGCTCACAGATAGACTGAATACACTATGTATATTTTCTTCTTTTTATTCAGACATCTATTACATATCTCTTGTGGGCCCATAACAAAATAATCTTGCAAACTAGATGTCCTAGGGGTGAAAATGTTAATACCATAGCCAGTCCTAGCATCTAGATCTCAGAAAATGATTGTGTCAGATAATGGGAGTGGAAACTATAAAGTTCAAGAGACTATCAACTTGAAACTTGACATGTAAAGAATCAGAATGTAAACATAAAGACCTAAAAGGTCAGCCTTTCTCAGTAGATGAATCAAAATCAAAAGAACAAATTTCCAGAAATAACTCAAAAAACATTTGTGACATTGACCAAGAATACGTGGTTAGGACACTTTTACCTCTACCCAAATTGCTTTGAGTTGTGGTCAGAACATCAAATAACTCAAATACTTCAAAATGAGAGAATTTGTGTCCTATAAACTGAGTCTCTGGTTGATTGATAATGTTAAAGCTCAGAAAGCTGGTGATCAGATGAGGGTCTTTGCCTTCAGAATCTGTGTCTTACCACATGTCCCATTTTTGGTCTTTGGGACAGGGAATAGAAAAATGCACATGCTTTTTTCCTGGTATTTGTAGTAAATTTTAATCTATAGTACCTATTTTAGTATTATCCAAGATTGACAGGCCTTTACTATCTAAGATAAATAAGTCTTATTTCTTGTCAGGAAAAATATTTTTCTAAGATAGTACATGAGAACGGTAGTGCTCAATGAGGAACCAGCCTTCGTCAGAAAATAACAGCATTGTAGCCATTTAAAGAAAGTATGATGATAATGATGTGATGAAGATGGTGGTGGTCATAGTGTCAACCACAAGGCTTTGTATTGATTTTCTGTGTTTAATACCATTCTCAAATTATTTTGTTTCTGTAGTCATAATCTCGGGTCATTTTGTTCTTCCTGCCTGTATGTATAGTATGACTTAGCAAAATCATCTTAGAACTATTTGGACACTAAAGAATCATCTCTCAGTTCTAATAATGACTAAGGTTAAAAAAAAGTTTCTATCCAGATCAAACTTTTTTTATAGTATCCTTCATGTCAAATCAATTTATATATTCCATCTTACTAATGGTGATTTCCATCCATTATCCTGTTTTCTATACATGCAACTTCAATTTAATACCTAAGAAAACGTCCTTTAATCAATCTGTCATGTTCATGCCCTATAGTCAATAAATAAATATTCAGCCTGCCTGATCAAAGCAGATCTGTGCCTATGTACATTGTTGCCTTTCTTCTATAATTTCTTTATATTTTTTTCTGCTTAGTTTCTCCAAATCTGCTGCTTCTTTGTTTTGCACTTTTATACCATCTTGCCAATTCTTTCTTTCTAACAGTCCTTAAATCTTCTGAAACATCCTTTCATAGGGTTTTTAAATGTTGCTGTGTGATTATCTCATCCTGTACAAACATATCATATTCAGGATATGAATTTCTAATTTTTCAGGATAAAAAACAGTTTTTTAAAAATCATCATTCTTTGCTATATGGTACTCATTTTTCTATCCAATGAAGAGTCTATTTTGAAAAATCAAAACTCTTCTGAGTGTAAATCTTCACTCAGAGGTTTAAATAGTTAAATATTTCCTCTCCCTATTAGAGACAAGAAAGAGGCATTCAGCCATCACACACAGACAGCAGGTAAAAGTATCTGGATTCAGCAAACAGGAAAAGAAGGATAATAAGTGACCATAGCAGGCAGTAACAGGAAGAAAAAAAAAAATCATTACAAGTCTACTAATGAGAACATTGTTCTTTCATATAAAAACTCAGGCATTAAGAAATTTCTGCATAGATGTTGATGGAGATATGGAGAGAGGGGAAAACTTTTACACTGCTGGTGGGACTGCAAACTAATACAGCCCCTTTGGAAAGAAGTGTGGAGAATCTTCAAAGAACTCAAATTAGATTTCCCATTTTATCCCACAATTGCACTATTAGGCATCTATAGGAAGTAAAAAACAACCATTTTATCATAAGGACATATGCCCTAGATTGTTTATTGTAGCTCAAATGACAATTGCCAAGATGTGCAAACAACCTAAATGCCCATCAATTCAGGAATAAATTAACAAACTGTGGTATATGTAGACCATGTATCCCATGAAATACTACTCAGCCACAAAAAAGATGGTGACTTCACATCTTTTGTATTAACCTGGGTGGAGTTGAAACACATTCTTCTCAGTAAAGTATCACAAGATTGGAAAATAATCGATGTACTCAATACTAATATGAAGCCAGTAGATGATCTAATTCATGACCAGACAGGAAAAAATCTCATTTCAAGTTGGGAGGATGGAGAATGAGAAAGGGAAGAGAAAAGAGGAGGGGTTTGCGGTACTCCCATTGAATGGGCACCATGTAGGGGTGTGTGGCTCACCTTTCAAGTGCAGGACATAACTACAAGAGGGACTCTACCTAACAAATTCAAATATTGTGATTTGATTGTTTGTACTCTCACATTAACCTGAAATAAATATATCTATTAGTAAAAAAATGAATTTTTGCATAAGTGTTATTAAAGCCCCTGATGGGGCAAAAGCCGAATATGAGGGCATGAATGTAAGGGATAAAATTCATAAGACCCCAGATAGCAAGATTTGGTTGTCAACATGTACCAAAGGGTATTGAGTCCTAGTGAGGAAGAACTAGAAATTAATGCCAGAGCCCCGTTTTATATTGTTTGGAGCTGACATTGGTCAGTTATGTTGAAAATGTTATTTAAAACAGCAGCCATTAAAATAATGATGCATATGTTATCTTATACACTTTGTTTTCCCTTTAAATATATAAATAAACATGACAATGTAATATTTTGACATAGGGCCAGAGTTTTTATTGAGGATCTGTTGATTCCATTCTGGGTTGCAGTTGTCTAATAAACCACAGCCCAAAGCATTGTTTATTGTTTCCTATTTCAGTACCTCTGAAGTGAAACATAAACCTAATTATGGATACTTGTAGAGCAATCTGCATACAAATCTTTCTAGGTTTACATTTCTCTTCTACCTTTCCTCACACCCATCCTATGTCTACACATTTTTAGCAACTTTCTTCTATTTCTAGGTATTTTTTTATCTAAGCATTTCACTACCTTTTATAGAATCAACAATCCCTTTATTTTCACATTTATACTTCACCGGTTTATGTATTTAAATTATAAAAATACATAACAACAAACAAGTTTAGGAATAAAGACAGCTGACCCCTAACCAGCATGCAGATTGCTGGTGGGAGAGGCCTGCCTGAGTGCATGAAACAGGACATACTAGCTGTGACCCTCAGCCAGCCCCGGGCGCTACTCAGTGTGTTTGACTAAAAGAATGGAGAATTTCTGTTAATTTGGAGCTCATCAAATATAATTTGGCATCTACTATGTTTGGCATAAATTGTCTTAGACTAACTTCATAGTCAAGTTTAAATCCTCCCTCATTTTTAAGTGAAGGTTGATTCCTATTCTTGCAACTCATCCTGGGCCAAAGCACCTACAAAATGTTGCAATACAAGCAGAACATAAAGTTTATGTTTATGTTTAAAGGCTCAGCCTCACCAATGCAATTGTTGAATGGTAAGCATCATTGAATGCCTCTTGACTCTGGAAACTTACAGAAGCTTGCTAGGGTTCCCTCGCCTATAATGCAGCTTTCTTGAGTCTACACAAGGGGAAGTCCACATCCTTCCACTCTATTTCCCCCAGCAGTAGCTGAGAGAGCCCCGTGTCACTGAAGAGGTGGTGTGGTCTTCCTTAGTCACTCTGTCCTTTCCTCAGGATGCGCTGTCTCCTATACCTGGCACTAATCATACTAGTGAGAATTCCCATTCCGTACATTACATCTTTGATGTCAGATCCTTCACTAGCCAAGTTAGGAGTGGGAGGGAAGCAATCTCCTTTAGTCCAGAGTCATATTTATCATGAAGCTGATGAAGTTTGAGTTTTAGGTCCCCTGAACCCTCTGTGTCAAGGCCATGTACCTAATTTTGTATTCTTTTCTTTTTTTTTTTTTTTTTTTCTTCATATCAGAATTCTACCCAACCTTTATTTTTTTTATTATTTAAATCATAGCTGTGTACATTGATATGATCATGGGCCCTTACAACTTTTTGTAGTCAGTTGACTAAGTTTTTCCCAAGGGATTGTGAATAGAAGAAACAGGACAACATCTTATGGTATATTTGTGAAAGAAAGTGGCTTACCCTTCCTATCTCTTCCTTGCTTCCCATGGGTTGGAGTGCAGTTGTGAGGGTGGTCAGGAAGCTTCCATGGTGCCCATGAAGGAAACAAGGGGAAAGTGGAAAAGTCAGACAAGGAAGCTGCTGAACCTATAGGAGCAGAATGCCTTCTAACAAAACCTGCTAGTAGTTCCAGACTGCTCCCTGGAAGAGGCATGAACACTTACCTTGTTTGAACCATTATGTTACAGTACTTTATCCTGTAACCTAACTCTATTTATATCTAACATTTGTTTGTTCATCATGCATTAAATTCCTACTATGTGTTAGATATTGTTCTAAATTCTAGAGATTAAAGAAAGTGAATTAGGCATAGGCATAATTCCTATTCTGAAGAACTCCCAACCTAAGAAAGAGAAATTTGACTGAAATAAAAATGAAAGGATAACTGACATTTTTTAAACCACCTATGCTTTCACATTCTGTCTTCATCTATTTGGACCACTATACCAGAATACCATAGACTGAGTGGCTTATAACCAACAGAAACTTATTTCTCACAGTTCTAGAGGCTGGGAAGTCTAAAATCAAGTTGCTGGCAGTGTCAATGTTTCTGATGAGGGTTCACATTCTGCTTCATAGATGGCTGTTATTTTTCCGTGTCCTCACATAAAGGAAGGAACAAGAGAGTCACTGGGGTCTCTTTTATAAGGGCACCGATCCCAATTGTGAGGGCTCCACCCTCATGACCTAGTCACCTCTCAAAGTCCCCATCTCCTAACACCAGTCACCTTGGGGATTAGGATTTCAACACATGAATTTTGATGGGACATGAACATTCAGACCACCACTCATCCATTGGTTTAATAATCCTCACCAAAAACATTCAGTGGTAAGTGATATAATTGTCATTGTACAGCCAAGGCAACTGGCACATCTGCCTTGTAAATGGTAGATTTACTAACTAAACATTTTTATCAGCACCTTTAATCTGGAACTACTGGTTCTGATAGAACCATTAAAACTATATCTTCATGGCCACAGTGCAACTCCCCCTATAATAGGCACATTATTACAGAATCTCATCCATTCTCTACCTTCCAGCAACAGCACCCAATTTTCACATGCATTTCACTCCTTCCTCATTCTCTCCCACTCTCAGCCCATGTGATTGACAGTAATACACCTCTGCCCTCACTCAGAGGCAAAACACCTTCCTTTAGCCTAAGCCAGTCAACATGTCACATTCCCTTAGTCACTGTGATTGACTCAGGGTGAGCACAAGAAGTAACTCTGGCTTCCTGGGGAAGTACCTGCTCTTTCTTGTTGGCCTTGAACATAAGAGGATGGAAGGACAGCAGCGGAGCCTGAGACTGAAGCCATGAGGAAGGCAGAAGGACCCAACAGCTATGGAATTATTTATCCAGAGTCCAGCTGTGCCTGAAGCCTAGAGCCTAAGTTGGGCTTTTCAGTTACATGAACCAATAGATTAACTTTTGAGACAATTTGGGTCAGGTTTTCTGCCACCTGGGACTAAAAGAATCCCACTGGTTCCCTAAAGTCTTAGCCTGTGCTAAAGGTGAGCTTTTTGGACTCATTCATGGAGAAAGAATAATACATTTTTCTACTTTGTTTTTTATAATTTTCTTGTTTGTCAGAACCTCTAAGATTCTTGATGAATAAAAACTTATCATGTAAAATATAAGATGCTTTGTCAGCAATGGTAATATACAGTCCATGGCTGTTGCTTTCAGAGACTTTATAGTCTTACTTGGTTATTTTGTATTTACCACAGTTTGTGGCTTGTATGTTTTTAGAAGTAGCATGAATGATTTCCCATATTTTGGTACATTAAAAATCTGATTTTTTATCTAATCGTATCCACCTAATTCTAAATGTAGTGCAGAATCAGAAAGACTTCAGGTCCAAGGGAAAACCTCTAGTTAGTTAAACGTAAGTCTTCAACAACTTAAAAAAATCTTTAAACTATTATTATCTTCTTTTTAGGACTATGAGAGCTATTACAACAGCCTTGTCATATCCTTGAGAAATCACCAATTTATTGTTTTTGTTCATACATATTGTTATAAAAATGGATTTAATTAAACTTTCACTTGTAATATCATGAATAATTTGGCTTGGAAGAACTGGCTATATTCTCATTGATTCTATTGAAGGCAAATCTCTTTGAAATCAGTTAGTACTATTTCATAAAAAGCTTTTCCCCATAGGTTTTGTGTAGTACACACGTTTTATATTACACATCTGTGCTGCTGACGTCCATTTCTCCTTCACTCTATCTCCCTTAGGTGAAGGGGGTAGGACAAATGCGTCAGAACTCTATGCCAGGGGTAGGTGAGAGGCTGAATCTGTAGATGTGGCTGTGGGAGGTGTGTGTTTAAGAGGCATCTGCTGGTGTGTGGGAGCAAAGGTTCCAAGAGCAAGAATGTGTGTCAGCATTCAGAGGCTGCTCAAAACTACTGCTCAAATGACTTTCTTTTTTGGATATCAGTTTTTAATTAAAATTCTGCTTTTTAGTTTAAGAGAGAGAAGTATGTGTTGTTTCTGTGTGTGTGTCTATACTCTTACAGATACCAAATGAACATAAGGCAGAACTGTAGTAAAATCCAGGAAATATTAAGAAAAGGCTACATAGACCTTGATGTGAAGTTTCATCTGTCACTCTGAAAATGTAAATTGACATTTTACAACTCCATAGTACTACTCTCTAATGTCTGTATTCAAATTATTTATATCTGTTCCACACATTCTAACTAAAAACTGCCTTTAACAATATTGTGTATCATCCTCAAGTTACCTCTATTCTTGGAACTTTTTTTTTTTTAATCTGGAAGGTCTAATTTTTAGAAAGACTAATTTTATAAATATACTTGTGGTATTTTTTATTGTGTTTTTACATAATCAAGGGCACCTGTGTAAGAATGAATATCCTTGAGTTCTATTCTACCAATGGCACTAACATGGCACATAATTTTGAGCAAATAATCTCAGTGGTCCAAGACTCAGACTTCTCATGTAAACTGAGGTAGTAGAATCAGATAATTTCCAAGAATTTTCCAAGGTTCATGATTCCGTAAAAGAGACATGATTTATAAATCGCAAGTATTACCTTTGCAATTGTCAGGAAGGAATATACTATACTTTGCAAGCCTCAATTATTTAATCCTAATCTTCTATAACGGATTTACATATTCAAGAATAAACAAGCTTAAAATTATCCATGAATCATGTCCTTCTTTTGTCTCATTTTGGGACAACCTTAGAATACAAAGGATAGCAAATAATTATGATATTATAGCTTTGGAAAGAAAAAGACTTTCTTTTTTTGTCACTGCCTAATGTTCAGTTCTCAGAGCAATAATTTTGTAAACATATTTGTAGTATTTTTCACTGTGTTTTTATTTTACAAAAATATAAAAAATTATATACTTTTCTCTCCAAGTGAAAAAAAAAACAAGCAGTAACAAGCAACAAAACACATGGATTTACTTAAAATTTGCTAAATGAATAAAAAAGAAAGTGCCAGAATGGAAGGATATATAAAAACCCAGTCGTTTTAGAAAGTGAAGACTTTGTAGGAGAGATGATAATGGAGCTGGCCCTATAGAGGCAAACTAAAGTTTGCCAAGCAGAGAAGGAGGAAATGGTATTGAGGGCAGAACCAAGTATATGGTAACAGAGAGGGCAAGTCATCTCCCCATATTGATCCTTCCTTTCCCAGGAACACGATTCCTGAGCCCATGACCACTGGAACGAAGATGACATTTTCTATTTCCTTGTGCCTGAATGTGGTCGACTGACTAGGGTGTAGCCCATGGGATTAAAGTAGAAGGGCCAAGTGAAATGTTCTCATTTAGAGGAGGGTGAATACTTCTTCGTTGCCTTCTTCCTTCCCCTGGCTGGACTGCAACTATAATGGTGTATGGTGGCTGGAAAATGTGTCTAGTTAGGCAGGCTGATTCCCCTTTTCCAGGATTCCCCTTCCTATATGTCTCCTTTGAGAGAGACCATGAGGAGAGTCTCTTAGGAGATTTGAGGGTTTCAGTCATTTTGTAGCTCTCACACTTTGGCCCTGATCACTCACCATGTTGGTATGAGGCAGCCACTGCGCCATCTTCCCTAGGATTCTCCTTCAGCTTCTGATGTCTGAGTCTTGTGTGCTATGTGTAGATATGACAGCGAGCCTTGGCTTCCACCGTATACTCATGCCACCAAAAGGCAATAAGGACTGGCAAAGGTTTTAATCTGCTTTGGTGGGTCTCTGTCTTAGCTCATTTTGGGCTGCTAAAACAGACTACCTACCACAGATTTATTAGATATAAAATTAGAATTCTGGTTCTCCTAGGGAAAAAGCTTCAAGGTGTTCTGCCTTGAAGCCACTTCAAGAAGTTGCTTTACCTACAAAAACAGGGTGGGCCCTGTCTTAGAACTGCTTCATCTTACTCCTACCCTGAGCAACTAACTGTAGCATCTGGGGAAAAGAGCACAATAGGATTTGGAAAGTGACTAAGGGGTAATTATCTGGTTAACTGTCCATCAAAGTGGTTTCATGGTGGTGTCTGAATCACAAGGAAGGCCCCACTCAGTATAAAACAGGACCCCAGACCATTACCAGAACCTTATTTTGTGACCACAAGGGGGCCCGTTTGTTGTGTCTGGCAAATATAGCTTTCTCTCTAATCTATATCTTGCTCTTGCTCTGGAAATGTATCTTTTTTTTTTTTTTTTTTGAGACAGAGCCTCAAGCTGTTGCCCTGGGTAGAGTGCCATGGCATTACAGCTCATAGCAACCTCCAACTTCTGGGCTCCAGTGATTCTTCTCAATCCGCCTCCCAAGTAGTTGAGACTACAGGCATCCGCCACAATGTCTGGTTATTTTTTGGTTGCAGCCATCATTGTTGTTTGGTGGGCCCAAGCTGGATTTGAACCCGTCAGTTCAGGTGTATGTGGCTGGCGCCTTAGCCACTTGAGCCACAGGTGCTGAGCCCTTTTTTTTTTTTTTTTAATTTATTTATTTTTATTGTTAAATCATGGCTGTGTACATTAGTTCAATCAAAGGGTACAAGGTGCGGGTTTCATATACAATCTGAAATATTCTCATCAAACTGTTTAACGTAGCCGTCATGGCATTTTCTTAGTTACTGTATGTAGGCATTTGTATTCTGCATTTAGTAAGTTTCACCTGTACCCATTCTAAGATGCACCATAGATGTGGCCCCACCCATTACCCTCCCTCCACCAAAACCTCCCCCCTCCCTTCCCCATCCTTGGTCCTTTCCCCATAGTCTTGTGCTATAGTTGGGTTATAGCCTTCATGTGAAAGCTATAATTTAGCTTCATAGTAGAGCTGAGTAC